>JADMLL010000003.1:16997856-17210848 GCA_016920875.1 Columbicola columbae | reverse complement strand
TAATACTGACGAATTTTCAATAAGCAAGTCCTATATTCAAAGAATTCATAGGAAAACCGAAAGAACGCTCTGTTGCCATAAAAGCTCATTTTCAAGCCCAAGTACCAAATGTAGTGGCTGTTCGCTGAGTGTTAAACTACTGTCGAACTTAGATATTCGAAAATCAAAAGAAGAAAGCCTACTAACAATATATCAACCAGAGCAACATGTAAGCTTACGTTCGATTAAGCCCTTAAGTAGTAATATGTTTCGGTGAAAGTCGGTACGGGTTCCTGTCGTCCTAAGTACTTGAAATTTAACCTGCGATTGTTTTAACATCAATGTAAAAAATTAAGAGGGTATGCGTCTTTAAATAAAAATTTTTGATTTTTTTGGGACACCCTAACGTTCATGTTCGGTTTCTGAGGAAATTTCTTAACGTTTCAATCATGAAGAAGTTAATCATTAACCTTAAGCTAACATCTGAACAAAGTTTTCCTCTTAGATCGATTTTCAAACATGAATAAAACAAAAAAAACCGAAAAAGATTCCAAAGCTCAACAATCCCTACAAACTTTTGACATGCGTCACATAATTTTCTAAATACCGCACAAAAGCTTCGTCCGGACTCGAATATTTCTGATCTATAGTATGGCTTTAGAACTTTTTAAAGCTCTAGTCTCGCAGGAGGTATAAACATAAAACGCCTCAAGTGAAATTCAATAAACCGATACTCGGTAGCTTTTCATAACACATACTCAAGGAAGAGAGAAGGAGAGGGATGAGGAAGTTAAGAAAGCTTTCATTTAAACATTTTCTAAACCCTCTAAATCAGTGCCGAATAAGAGAGAGTAAAAAGTTCTTTATTCGTGGAGTATGTGTTTCATAAGTTTTTACAGCGAATGAACGAACTGTGTATGAGGGGCTTTTACTGTAACCATAACACACGAGAAAACGGGTTTCGACATACAAAGAGATCCTAAAAGATTATAAAAGTTATACTACGAGTATAGTTGAGCCTATGTAGTATGGTTTAGATTAGGTATATAGTATGTTAGGAGTAGTTTATAGTAGATTAGACGTATATATCGTGTGGATTAGGTTTCTTAAAAACAGCAGAAAAAAAATTTTCTAGGAAAGTCATCTTTCTAAATGACATTCGTAAGCGATTCACTCACTCATCCACTCATTCATTCATCCGACTCGTTTTTTTTCAGATTCAAAACTAGATTTTATACTTTTTTCTCTTTTCTTCCGTTTGTATTGTTTTGTACTATTTCTTATATTTATGCTTAATTAGACTTCTAGCATTTCGGAAGTGTGGAAGGAGGAAAGTACAAAACAGGTAAAAGTTAAAGTTTTATGATCACTAGGGGGTACGTTCTATGAAAAATTCCGCGAATACCAGAAGCGAGTGAATATAGAACTGATGCAAGATCTGTTTCAAAAATAACCAAAATTATATTTAATAGCTGACACAGCCGACCGGGGGGAAGGGGAAGAGAGAACTGGTTGAGACATCAAAGCAAGTGGGAGAATACTTTGATAAATTCTCAAAGAACTGATACTGAATCAACGATCTCAAGAAATCATTCCCGTTCCAGGTACTTTTGGGACGGATACAGTAGTCTCTTCAATACAGTTGACAGGACAGTCCTTGTCAGTAGCACTCAAAGGATGTCGAATTAATCTACCAATCGTATTCGCGAATACAGTAATTTTTTAACCCGGGCATAAGGGGACCGTGAATAAAGAGCTTTCGCTGAAATCTCAAATTCTAAAGGAAACCGTTTCCCAGTTTTTCGGAGGGGACAGGAGGGGAGATAAAGGAGGGTTGACCTGGGATCAGAGCCAAAATTTTTGCCTAACTGTAACAACGGTTACGCCTTATTTTGAAGCAAAAGAAAAAATTCAACATGAATTATTCAATTTTTTTTTAGAGTCTGTTTTTATATGCACCCTAGTTTTCAAGGAAACCCGTCTCATTCGCATAATTCAAATTACATTATTTAATATTTTCTATATTTTATTCCCTACTATTCAAAAGGAATAAACTTTACCGTCTACAAGGAGAAGAAAACCTATTTTTAGACGAAAAAGGCATCGCATCACTGTTTTTATACTAACCTGGCAAAACCTTTTGTGAAATTCCCTTCATCATCTTTATCTACTTATTTGTCTGGTCCCTTGTTATCTCACTCATAGTTATTTAATATCATTTTAAAAATTATTTTATAATTTTAGAGTGGTAGCCAATTTCAAGTTACGCGGTCGTCAACTCAAAGTTTACTATTACAATAATCCACATTTTCGTATATGGTTCTCAAAATTTTATGCGACTTATTACGTTTCCATCTTGTCTGCATTCAAAATCAAACGTAAATAATGTAATAATAATAATAATAATAATAAAACATAATTTTGTGTCCTCATTGGGTATTACAATATTCGCTTGTTTACATGAATAATACGTACAATATTCTACGCAACAAGAAGTTTATTATACTTTCTAATGAGGTTAATAAATAGATGAATCAAAATAAACAAACCTATTGAGAATAAATAAATGAATATAGGATTAAATATAGATATAACCAATCAAATATAAATCTATAAGTGTATAAATATGCAATTAAAAAAATAAATAGATAAACAAATAGCAAACTTATAAACAAATGTACAAATAAATAAATGAATAACAATAAAAACAAATAATTAACGAGATTAGGATATAATTATCTGAATAAATAAACGGATCAGTAGGCAAATAAACAAATAGGAAACCCACCACTAAACCTATCACTACATCAATAAAAACGATGTAAAAAATTTATTTTAAATTTGTCAATAAATTTAAGTACGTGTATCACTATATAAACAAACAAAAAATACGTAAACAAGTACATAAAAGTAAATAAATACGCAAAGTGATAAATACTATGTAATTCTACATTTGGTGGATTTTGTATTCAACAAAGAGATGAATTGTTTAGAAAACGAAAACTAAGTTATTGTACAATTTATAATTTATTAATTTATAAAATCTGTTATATTCACATCAAATATTAAATTCATGTAGTTAATTTTGCAAATTATTGGGGGCCATCAGAGTCTTCTCTCTCTCACTTTGTTCAATATTAGCAGGCTCATCTCCTTTAGCCAGTGAACCCATCTGCACTTTTTGGGGTTACTATCCTCCTTCCAGACTTTCTCGATCTGCAGCTAGCCTAACATCATGACTTCGTCTCTTAGGAGTGGTAGAATCAATAAAGGCATAACTATTGACAGGGTCAAAAGTATGTTACACACTTCAAATAAAGTAGAACAAAATTATTTGCCTGCTAACAGTTAAGGCTCTTAAGACAGTTGAGAGATTTATTCATCAGTTTAAGTACCTTTCACTGCACACACACACGACATTGGTGTAGAATTGGCGCGAAAAAAAGGCAAACACCTGAAAGAGTTGTAACTATGTATTAAATAATCAGAAATATGTCGGAAACAATCTTGTTCGGATTAAATCTACTGAAACAAACTACTTCCGGTATTAATTACAGCTTCCAAAGAAATCCCGGAAGTGAGACTAAGCTCATAAAAGCAAAATATTTCAAACGCATTTCAAAATTCTTCCTCTCTTTCGTCTTCTTCCTTTTCGGCTCGCCTTTGCCTCCACTTTGATGTTAGCAACACCAAACTACTCCTCCTCCCTCCTTCACTATTTGTTTTCCACAGTTCTAATATCTAAGAAATTACAATTAAATAGGCGACGACAGAGGAGAAGACTGTTTTACACGTTATTTGACAGTTAGGCCAATAGTAGATGACGTTGAAGAGACACCCTTGATCGATGAAATGAAAATGAACGCTTTGATGGATTAAACGTTCGCATAATTTTGAGTTCGCGGTCATTGATAAATATAAAAATAAAAAACTCGCGTTCTGTAGCTCGAAACATGTTGTCTTTCTGTTGTTGTCGAAACGTTGTTGTCTTTCTTTGGATGTGGGTTTCTTTTTGTTGAAATTTTCTTCTTTCAAGATGGCGGTGTTAACTCCAATTTGATTTCATTTCTTCCGTTGTCCTTTATAGGAATGTTTTCATTCCAACAAGATAGTGCTGTTAATTGGTTAACTTAACTGTTATTTCTTCGTGACGGTCTTGGAGTAGCACCAATGATCTTGACTTTCTGGCATTCTTGGCTGTCTTTGTCATGTTATGTCTTCTTCATGTCAAGAGTTTTAAGGATTCGACTTGTCTTTCTCCTTTAGAGTAGTTGCTCGTGCTGTCCTCCTTTATAGCGAGTATGCTTCCTTAGTAGTTGTCGAACACTTCCCACTTTTCTGGTGGTGTTAGGATACTATGATGTCCCTTTGATCCATTTGATGTAACATTAGAGTCATTCATGATATTGGGTCAGATATTTATTAAATGATTTCTTCCTATATGTGCAATACTTTTGAGAAAAACCCCCGGTGGAAGTGAGCGATACTTACAGAATGATTTTTTCGTACATTGTGCATTACTTTTTGAATGGATTTTGATTCTCTATGAATGTGTAACATTTTTCAGTGCTTACAGACAAAATTATTCTTTCGAGTGTGCAATAGTTTTGAAGAAAATTATTGACGGAAGTATTCCATATTTATGGAATGAGTTTTTCCTAAAGTGCGCATTACTTTGACGTCTCCTAGATCCTAGCTTTTCCACCTCTTAGGCAGTAGCACCCGTGCTCAGTGAACATTTATGTTGTGTGAAAAGCTACTGTGCTTCCTCTCCATCCACTCTTACTAGTTAGCTACTAGAATGCATTTTACACACCTTGTTAGAGGAAACGTGTCCATTTTCTGCAAATGTCTTCTTCGGGTTTCTCTCCTTCTTTTCTAAACTGCAAACGAGAATCATCGCAGCTGCTGTCGATGTAATTTTTGTAATCCCAGCAGATGCGTTGAGCTATGCGTCTTTGTAGGGACAGCGAGCAACTTACTCTCCTCTTACCAACTTTCCTTCCTCCGTCATCTTTATTTTATTACCAATAAAAATTTTAAATTTAAAAAAAAAAGAATTTTTGAAAAAAGTTTTAATTAAAAATATTGGCATGATGAGCCCCGGAGTAATATTTTGATAATAAATTAGGTGATTAAATTTTTAATTATCGCGTAATAATTGAGAATTTAATTAATAATTATTTTACTTAAATTTTAATTAAAATATTGTTTTAAGTATTTTAATTATTGCGTAATGTTTACAACTTTTCATTTTTATAAATCTTTTATCAAATTTTATTCTCTTTGCCCATAACTACTCCAACAAAAATTTTTTTTACAAAGTCGAAAGTATTATCATTGTTGTCATAAATATCGCACATTTTAGTTAGTGATTTATTTCATAATTTTTGCACGCTTTCCAGCTGTATTGGTTTAATATATATTGAACATTTGTGTGAGTGATTTGTTTCATAAATAAACCCCACTTTCTACGAGTATTAGTTTCGTAATTATTGCACAATTCCTTGGAGCTACCATTTCATAAAACTGCACTATGTGAATAATCCACGACAATATGGAAAAAGTTGGCAGTATATTTTGTAAGTGGTGAAGTTTGAATTTTTCTTTTATTGAGAAATATTAGAGGTTTGAAAATTCACTCCAGAAACAAAGCATTTATTTTATCAGAATAATTCTCACAGAGTATTCTTTTCATAAGTAATGCACACTTTCGCGAAGGTTTCACTTCATATGTGACACACACTTTCATAAGTAAATCCCATACTTACGGAATATTCATTTCATACGCGGGAGGTCTGTGATGTAGTGGTTAAGTGTCAGACTAAGAAGTTATAGTCGCGAGTTCAAATCCTCCAACCGTACCCTCTTATACCCAAAAAAGGTGAAAAGCGGTATTAAAGCTCAAATATAACTAAATTCATTTCATAAATAAATTCTTGAAGTCGAGATTTGGAAGGCATACTATAGTAGTAAATGCCCTCATCATTCCAAAAGTTAGACTTGAATGACGCAACAGCTCACCGAATAACTTTACTAACACCGATTTCTTATTTTTTTCCTTTCCCACGGAGATTTTCATTTCAAAACCTCTTCCCAAAGCGGCGAAAAATTTTTCTAAGAAAAAAAATCAAAACAAAAAAAAATTGAAAACCTTTCGACAAACGGAAATTGAAAAAGAAAAAGGAAAAAAAAGAAAAAGAAGAAAACGAAAAGGATTACGGATCGGAAAATCGGTTAAAAATCAAAATGGCTGATTTCAGTAATGGATAAAGAGAACTGGAAAATCTAAGTTTTATATTGTGAATTAAAGTTCTTATTCTTTCTACTTCTTCTTCTTTTTTTCGTTTTTTCACAAAGACAAATCGTCTCTCCAAAGCATGAGAGACTGGAATGAGATTATCTTTCACTCATTTGATGAGACTACGAGCAACACGTAGTCTTTTCAATCGAACCGCTTCAAAGATAACGGGAATAAGATAAAATAGTTTACAGGTTTTGGTTTTGAGGGAGTCTCGTGGACGGAATTATAAATTTAAAACTCGACGTGGAAAGATTTCGCTACGTGGAAACCTTTCTGTCTGGAATGTAATTAGGTGATGAGTGCGGAAAGATACAGTTCAAGTGGGAGATAGTGGAAATTGGTGAAAGAATAATTGAACGTAACCCTCATATAACACGGTGGATTGCTTTGTGGAAAACGTTGCGTTGAATAGGCTTGAATCTTGTGTTCTTCATACGGTTTTACCACGACTGTTCAAATTATGTTACTAACATGGGCGGACTAATGCGTAGGCAACTTAGGCACGTAGCTCAACCCGTAATTTTTGGGGCTCCAAAATTACGTTTTTAATTTTTTAACTATGTGTCATGACTGAAAAATAGGCCTGAAATTAAAATTTTGCCTAAGGCCCGCTTAAGCCTCGTTACTAATGGTTACTCTTATACTGTTACGTCGTTCAAGTTCAATTTTTTGGAAGAACAACAGAGAATTCTTTCTCATTCGCACAAATCGGTAACTGTAGGCATATTTAGACACTGGGAGTTGGGTCTCGAGTTGGAGTAGAAGTTTTTTCATAGATATTGCACAATTACGTGAAGTATTTATTTCAAAAGTCGTACACACCAGCATGGAGTCTCCCTTTCATTTTACACAATTTTCTTCTCTCTTCTGATTCATCCCTCGTTTGCTTTAGGTTTTGGTTGAATCATCATGCTTTTTTGGACATTGGGGCATGACATTCAAAGTGATTTACAGTAACAGAAATTGAGATCAAAGGGGAGTAAAGATGAAACCAACCGAGGTGCACGTAGAACGGAGAGCTTGGGGACCTTGAATTATTTGCTTGTACTTTGGTGAAATACTGTGTTATCACGAGATGTCGCACTTGAACGTCTAAGAAAAAATGTATTTATACAAATTATAAATGTTTGTCTAAGGTTGCAAAAGGTAGTTGGAGATATAGAAAGTCATTTGAACTCACCTGAAGTTTTTAAAATTTGGCAAGCTTTCAAGAAACGTCAAAATGGCGCCAAGTTGACTGATTTTGAAAGGTTGAAATTGTTAATTCTTGTCTACTGTAACTTTTCCCCACCTTTGTTAGAATTGGTCTGTTTTTTAAAGGATTGCCATTTTTCCTTTATATAATAGTAAACCCATCGGATAATTTTTTCTGATTTTTGAAAAAAAAATTTGAATGCCGTTGAAGCAGTCAATTGACCAATTATATGTGGTTGTGATAAGATACATTCAAAAACTCAAAAATGTGTTTATACTACAGTCATAGTTCACTTGTTTTGACTATTTTCATGAAGACGTATACTCTGACGTCAGCTAGCCTACAGTTGACAGCGAGCCTGACAAATGCAGGAGAGTGTGCGAGATTTATGAAATAAATACTTGCAGGAGTGTGCAGGATTACTAAAATGAAGACTCCATAAGAGTGTGCATTACTTTTGAAATGAAAACTCCATACTGTGCAATATTTATCCTCAGTAGAAGAAAGTTTGATTTTGATAATTTATTTATGAAATGGATATTTCATCAACTTGTGCAGTATTTTTAAAATGAATTCTTCATATTAGTGTGCAATATTATTGAAATAAGATCTCCATGAAATTGTGATATATTTTTGTAACAAAAACTCCAAGACAGTCTGTAATTAAAATATATATACGTTTTCAACGACACATGTATTCTGACGTCATTTACCCAGTAAATAATTCATAGAAATTAGATTTCATCATAGTTTTGGAACCAGGACAGAGAACGGCGACCAGCAATCGGTTTGTATAGTTTGAAAGCGACTAAACGGCTATAACACCACTCGTGACATAAAGACATTTTAAAACACAAGTAGAAGACAAAGGAGAGCGACATATGTTTTTACTTTTGAAAGTGAGAAATACAAATTAGTCTCAGAAACAAGTCAAAAACACTGTAGGTCTGATCAGATACTGTAAGGACAGCAAGACAAAAAAGCCTGTGGGAAATGTGTCGTTGAGTTTATAATAAAAAAAGTCATAATCACGAATAATATGCTTTCGAATTAAGGAAACCCGTCGTGGTATATATAACCGGAGTGAAGTTTCGGTTAATATAAAACACCCGCGACAGTAGTCATACTTAAAATTATACATATTATACTAGACACTAGGTAATGATAGATTTAATTTTGTACATCCCACAACTACTTCGCATCTCCAAACTCTGAGTTTCTGCCCATTGAAGGTCATCCCTGAAAGTTTTTAATACTAATCTGCATAGAATTTCCATATTTTCCTTTGTTTCAGGTACCTCATTCTTTCCAGCATCCTCTCTCAACTTCCCTTTGCTTTTGTCCTTGTTTCTAGTTTGCCTACCGTTTCCTTCTCTTAGTTTTCTAATCAGTTTTGCTTTTAATCTGACAATGTCAACACCATGGTTGTTAATTTAAACATGCGGCAGTGTTTGTTTGTATGATTTTGAGGGGAAAATCCTTTTTTCCCCGAAGTCTCTGGCGGTCAGGGAAACAAAATCCAAAGGAAAAACTTGCAAAAACTAAAAAAGCTACCATGAACTCCCCGCCCAACTCTGGCTCGTTTCCACCTTTCGTAAAATTCTGAAAACCCTTTGCAACCTTTTCATCGAAATTATTAGGAAATATCAAAAAGGTTCATCTTAACTCACGCGGTAATGTGTTTATACCTAGAAATTTTACGACCGCCTCCACACCCCCGTCCCTCTCTCTGACTTTATGTGTTTCGCTTTTATGTTTCTTTAATGAAGACCCTCGAAAATGAGAGAAAGAAAAAATCCACGGATTTCCTTCCGGATTTCCGGTTGTGAAAACTAAAAAGAGAAAACGGAGGAGCGAACGAGCGAACGCTTGCGTAAAGTGAAAAAGAGGGCGTTTTTCCCGAACGAAATGAATTACAAATTAAAAAATCATTATATTTGCATTATTGCGTTTTAATTTTCAGTCAGCTATATAAACTGAAAATGAAAACGAATTTTCGCAGGCGTAATGCATCCCGCAACACTTGCAGTAATTCTACTGCCCGACTCCTCTGCTCTCTTTAAATTGCTTTCGTGTTTTTCGTTATATATATGTATATATCGTGTATATGTTATTTGTTTATAATATTCGGAATGATACTCTTGATTTTGATACCAGTTTTGGATGTTACCTTCTCGAACACTTCTACATTTATACTTTCTGCTATAACTGCTTTCTACACTTAACATTTATGACCAATCACTGATCATAGTTGTCAGGATAATACCAAATCTTTTTTGAGAACTGGGTCAAACTTTTTAAATATTTTTTATCGCTTACACGAAGGTCACTTTGTCAGTGACGTCACTACAAAAGGACGAGAGGGAAGGATGTAACAAAAAACGAGAGATAATTAAACCAATAATTTTGAGAACATAGACGGTTTGTTAATAGATAAAATTGACACTAAATTGGTTTCCACTTTCGCAATCCTTTAAAAATGGTTTTCAATTTCCTTTTAGTATTGAGAAAGAGGAATAAAGACGTCGAGACCTATAAAATAAGTCAAACAACTTAAATTTGTAATATGTATTTAGTATTAAGAGTAAGTTAAAAATGTGTAATGATAGTTGTAAGTATAAAGTCCAAGCTTATAAAGACTCGGATTTAATAGTATAATTTTATATAATAACTTAAGTAGTTTGCTAAGTTGTAAATTAGTAGCTAAGCAAGAAGCACAATTAAAAGAAATACGTATAATAAAGTAAGGAGAACCCGGGGTTATGATGACCTTTAGTAAGTAATGTGAAAACGAACTAAAGATGAACCTAAACGAGGTGCACGCACAGTGGAGTGTGGATGGAGAACTGATCGTAACAAAACTGGTGGCATATGAGTGTCTCATTCATTTGATGTGTTTTTGTGGCCCAAATTTCTTCTGATCCTGATCAAACACAGTCATTTGATTTAACCTAACATCGTTCTAAAATAATTTCCGGTTCAAAATCGTTATTTTCAAATAATTAAAACTAAATAAAAATAAAACAAACCGGATCTATTAAAAAATTAGTTAATTTGAAGAAGAAAAGACCAGATTATATTAAAAAAGTCCGACAGAGTTTTAAATTAACAGAACATCAAACATGAACCCCATCCCCACACCCAACCTAACTTCCAAAAAACGGAATTTTCAACCCTTGAAACGGTTCCTCTCCTCAGAAACTACTGGAAATTAGTGAAACATCTCTCGACCGGCAATTTAGTTAAAAATCAAAGGGAAAGGCCACAATTCCCCAAAAAGCGCTCAACCTTCAAACCGAGAAACCACCTCAAAAAAATTTTAACATCACGCGTGCTCAAATAATTTCAGTACATTGACCGCCTATTTTGAAAGTGGTTTAAATCCATTTTCTATAGTAGTGACACGATTTGGAAACTGAACTTTTTAATCGTAATCAGATAGTAGTTAGTAATGTTAGTCTTCGGGCTGTAACGTTGTTCAATCAAATTTTTTGAGAAATAATACAGTTAATAACAGTAACATTTTTTCTCATTTCATCAAACCCTTTCGTCTATGTTCGCAGGTATCTTAATTAGTAGAGTTTGGTTTCTTCTTCAAGGCCTTATTTTGTTAATAAATTAACTGTAAAAGTGTGCATTAATTATGAAGCGAACTGGTCCGAGCGAGAAAGTGTGAAATATTTATGAAATAAATTCTTCAACAAATCATGCATTACTTCTGAAATGAATTTTCCATATTTTCATGGAGTACTCTGCAATTTTAAATGAAATGGGCCCTCCAAGACATTGTGCACTGTTCAACATTTTTGAAACTGATTGTTTTAAAGGATTGTGCTGTATTTATTAAATGAATAGTTCATGAATACGTGTAGTACTTATGAAACGTTTTCGCCCATTAAAGTGTGCAATATTTACGAAATGAATTATCCAAGGAAGTATGCATTATTTACGAAACAAATACTCCAAGATACTTGCATTCACTTTGAAATGAATTCTCTATAACATTGTTTAATATTTATGAAATTAATTTTAAAACTTGTAACTATCCCGAGTACAGACCAGTTTCAAAACGCACGATCGGCATATCATTTGGTAGGGAATCCTTTTGTTTTGCTCCTCACTGCTACTTTTATCTTTATTATTAGTTTGGTCGAACAATTTCTTAATTTTCCTCTCGCGTTTTGTTTTTTCCCCTTAGTATCGTTTCAAAAAATTACGACTTTGCCTGTGTCACGTTTAAAACATTTTCATTTCGCTTACTTTTAAAATGGAATACGTTTATAAAAAGAAAAAACAAAATTAGAAATCGTCGTCCGGACTAAAAATAAGAACATACAGATGACATTATTATTTTCTAAACAAAGTTTTTAAAAATTCGTTTTCGTTTCGGATTTAACGGTTTTCGAACGTAAATTATGGAAGCCATCTTGTCGAAGCGAAACGGAGCGTCGTCGGCCATTTAAAAGTTGAACCAGTATTGTTCTAATGGTGTCACGTGTTTTATCTCTTTTACCAAAATAAAAATAAAAGAAAGATATTTTTAAAATTATATTTAATACAATCGAAAGTTCTTTTATTGTTCTCCTTCGTAGTCTTTTTCGTTCTTTTATCATGTTAAAAACGTTTTCTTTTGTGAGTTTTGTCAAGTGTGTTACAATGAGTTGTTTCAATATGGCGGCGTACCGCGGTCGACCAAAAGCGGACTTAAAAAATTAAAATCATGTGTTGGTGAGGAGTTATGAAAGCTTTCGGTTTTTGTTTATATTTGATTTTCGGTTTGTGAGTATTCAGAATTTGGAAAACGAATTTATGGTGAAGGCGTTTTTTTTGTTGTTCATCGTTTTTAATTGTGAAGTTGTAACGGTTTTCTTGTGTTCAAATTGGTTGTAAAAGGGACAGTTGGACGAGACCGGATGTGAGTGTACGTGCTTGATTAGCTTTGTTAGGAGAACCTTTCTTGAAACCTCTATTATTTATACAAGTAATTTTATTTTAGGATTTTTTGGGGGCCGCAGTTTTTTTGGTGATGGTCTTTCTGGAGAGACTTTTGGGAAAACTCGGTTTTTGGCTCAAAGGATTTCGGGATTTGATGTTTTTGAGGTTGAATCCCTCCCTGAAATATGAACCCAGAAACGATTTTGGATTTTGATTAAGCAATTTCGTTTTGGGATCCCGTTCCTGGGAACGGACGGGGTTTAGAGAGGACTTTTAGGACGAACTATCTTTTGAGTGTTGTTTTTGTCTCTTTCTCTGTCCTTTCCTTCTTTTTCGTTCCTCATTGTTTTTCTCTTTCTTTTTCTTTTCGATTCTCTTTTCTTCCTCTTTCTGAACATTCAATCGTTCTATGTGCCTCTCATTTTCTCTTTTCTGACTGTTTCTCTTCGTTGCTCTGAGGTTCTAGTAGAATAATATCACAAACTGTGTTTTTAGTGTCATCCCTTTGTGTCTGATTGTTCCTCTATTTCTCTACCTTTTTTTTCTGTATTTCTCTGTCACTCTGTTCGAGGTCTTCGTTTTATCATAAACGATCTTTTTACTACCACTCTCTTTCTTTTTCTCTTCTTTTAGATCTTTCAGTCTCTTCGTATCATTCAGTTTCATTCTCTTTGTCTCTCCTCTGTCCGTCTCTTTCAGTTACTCTGTTCGTAGATAACTCTGTACTCTTTAGTAGATAACAGTTTATCTGAATTGTTCCTTTCCCCTCCTTCTTTATCAAAATTTGTTTACTTTCTTCTACCTCTTTATTCTTACCTTTCAGTATTACTCTTTCTCACTGCCTCACCATGTCTTTCTATGCTTCTATTAGTATTTCTCTAGGGGTTTTTTGTGTTCTCTCCTCTCTCTCTCTTTTTCTGAATTTTTGGTCTCTCATTCTCTCTTTCTTTGTATCTTTTTCTAGTCTTTTTTTTCTGTCTATTTCCGTCTGTTTTTCTCTTTCTCTCCAGCAGTTTGTGCTTAGAAAACTCTCCTTCTAGTGCTCTTACTATTAAAAAGTCTTTAATTGCCCTCTCTATCTCTATCTTCATGTTTCCATTTTCCTCTCTATCTTTAAGGATTTTCCACTCTTTCTCTCTCTCACTCCTTTCCATTTTTTCAGGCTCCGAACACAGTGTACACTAAAGAGAAGGGATAGGTTGTCAGGAAGAATAGATGGTTGAGCGGTCTTTCCACATATTTCCACGTTATCCTTTTGTCCTCAGTTATACATTTAAAGTGATAGTGAAATAGTAACGAGTCTTTAAGTTAAAACGGTGAACTGGAGTAGTTTCTTAAAGCAGAAAAATGAGATTCCAGGTCGAGAAGACTGGAGGAAAAGGAGATTAAGGGAAACGTCACACAAGCACAGACGACAATTACTAATTTAGAGATAGAAGTATAATTAAAGCACCTAAATTATGTTATTTAAATTTAATTATTGTGTTTACAAATTTTCCCTTTTTGCCATCTGTTGTACTTTGAAAGGCTTAAAGTTAAAGGGAAAAAGGATTTAATAAGAGCTTTTTCGAGAATTCTTGAGATAATTTCATTCCAACGGTTTTTAATAAAGCTTTTGATTAAATAAGATTTTTTTTGTCAAGAGTGTGTCATACTTCAAAAAGTGTTCTCCTGTGTTTTTGGACTGTCAGAACTTGACAACTGGTATAGTGGATAAGGCTGATCTAAAACCAAATTTTTCGTTTTGTTTTCTATATACTATCGACAGGAGAAGTAGAATATAGAAACATCGACTCATTCTTGTTCCTAGTGCGGGAGATCTGTGGTGTAGTGGTCAAAGTGGGATGACTGAAAACTTAAAGTTGCGAGTTTAATTCCTCTTTCTGTGTCTTGTTATACTCAAAAGGGATGAAAAACGAGACTAAAACTATAACTCCTGTCTCTACTTAATAAATTAAAAATAATAAGTCTACAGGAAAATTCTGTCTGTTAATGTTCATCAAGTTTACACAAATTCGTTTGACTCATATTCTGATTCTCGTCTTATACTATACTAAGAAATAAACCAGAACACGTAAAAAGGTTATTAATTTTATTATAGTATGAAAGTATAGCCCTTACTCCATGCGCATCAATAAAGCTCATTTATGTTACTGTATTCTATATGAATTCCAACTGGAAAGAAAAGCTACAGGAGCGATGGCAATTTATCGAAAGTGTTTGACGAAGGTTATACATATGCAAGAAGCCATTCAGAAGATGAGTTCGGGATTTTCTAAAGTCGATTTTGATCTCTCTTATAAGTTACCCTTTCACTTCCCCGTTCACTTATAAAAATTATTCGCCTTAAATTACCAAGCACAAAGATTGCTATCCTTCATACTGTTGCATTTTGTTGCAAGTGTAACATTTCAGGAACAAAGTCTAGATTAAATTTGGAGTATTATTTATAAAATAAATCAACTGTATGTATTTATAAATAAGTGATGCACAGTTTATGACTTAATTTAATTTAAAAACAACTCAGTTATGATGGAAGCCGCTTTAAGCAAGCCATAAGTGACTGGAGTAGATTATAACGAGAGGACGCGAACGGCTTATTGAGGGGGTAGTGCGGGCGGGGAGGTTGTGGTAGAGAATCGTTCAAGCCCAAGGTTTACGTTCCATTTGGTCATAGAAACCCCCGAGTTTGGAAACCCGAACAAAACCAAATAATGATAATAGCGTAATTTGGTGAGTTCCAAAATAAATTTTTCAAGTTGCCAAACGAACGAAACCCTTTCCCAAATTGGAGAGCGGGGGGGCTGGCAAGGGGTTCTGGGAAGGATGCGAGGGGCACCCACTTCGTTTATAATTGGAAGCAATCTCAATTTACATTTAAAGGCAAATTAGAGGGAAAATCGTCTGGGAACTCTCATTGACGTTCTCTCCATGGAAAATTTTCTTTTTCTTTTGTTTTTCCGCCACAGAGAAATTTCCTAGAAGTAGAAAGTCAAGTGATCAGATTTTAATTGGGTAGAAATCTCTTGGCGGTAGGCCCATTTTCATAGAGAAGACCACCCGTGTGAGAAACTCTGCTTCCACCCCCACCGGCCAGTCATCCTCTCGGCCTTTCGCCTCCTCTCCGTTTTCGCCCGAAATAATTAAAATTGATTCTCATTTTCCCGATCAAATGGTGGAAGGACAGACTGCCAACAATGAACCACCCCCCAGCCCCTATATCCCTAACTCTCCCGGCCCCCGGCTCCCGTCCTTTATTTCTTTTATAGTTCGGTTCGGTTTGTTTATTTTGTTTCAAACCTGTGTGTGCTGTGTATGTGGAAAGCTCGCGGAAAATGAGATCAATTTCGGAGGAGTAGGGGGGGTTGTTCTCCCACGAAAACTGATACAAAAGCGCAGGACCGAAGTCAAACCGATTTGAAATCTTTCTTCTTCTCGCTTTCTATTGTTTCTGCCATTAGGGAAAGCTTAAAGAGAGCTTTATAGAAACCTTTTTCTTTTCATTTTTAATATCCGGAGGAGATTAGAGTAACGTTGGCTTCGAGACAATCTGATATCGCTCCTACGCTAATTTCTCCAATTTTTAAGATCCTCTTCTTCTCCTTTTTGTTCCCCCCTTTCGTTGAAACCATCCTGCAATCGATGAGAGCTTTGGTAAAAATCGTATTTTAGATTTTTGCCGCATTTCAAAGCTTTCAACCCCCCATTTGGGATTTGGCTTTTCCAGGGTTCAAAGCGAAGCGAGTCATGTGGTCTGATAATTAGGTAAATGGAACCAAGGTTTACCTTTGATTAATTTAACACATCAAAAGCACATGTGGTTCAACCTCGGAATCGTTTTGATGAGCTTTCGCGAGGTTTTATTGTCTGTGAGAGTGCTCCCGAGTTCCTTTTCGTCTTTCGCTTTATTTTCATCGCTTGCTTTGAACCTTTTTCCACTCCTAGGTATTTAGAGTAATATATTCTATTGATGTCAATTTACTGAGTTAGTGATTTCGGTTTTAGCGTCAGAAGATAGCGTTATGTTTGTGTCGCTGCTATTTTATCAGTGTTAGAATTTATGTGTTCTCTTGAGATTTGGTGGTCAAAGATTTGTGAAGTGTATGATGTTGATTGTTTTACGGAAGGAATGTGTCCGAATTTTTTGTCTCCAATCACGTTAATAACTCCTTCCGTGCGACCAGGACTACACCAGTCATCTTTGGTTACACCAATAGGACACCAGTCACCAATAGACTGGTCGGAACTTTAATTGTCAAAGTAGCGGAAGCCTAGCCTTAAAAGTCCCTTCAAGACCCGATCTCCAAAACACTTCTAGAAGTCAGAATGATTTTGCTGAATCATTACACAAAAGAACACGTCCATAATTGAAACAAAAGGTAAAATTTTAGAAACCGGTAATTGACCTCTTCGATCGTCTTAGTGTCAAGCGAATTTTATTTTAATGACGTCATATTATCAAAACCAATTCCAGAGGATAATTCCCACAGGGTTTTCAACAGTTCATAAAAGTCATGGCAAAGGATGTCGATTAAGGACCGAGCGATTCATGTCGTAATTAAAGTTAGTCACCGCGAATAAACAATTCGGTTATAATTAGAAATTTTTGTGCCGGGAAATGAAAGAAAAAACTTTCCGACCATATGTGTCACTGATGAAGTCATATGCACACGCACGCACACATACACATGGCTTTTTAAGAATTTGATTTTGAAATGAGCTTTTGCGTCGAAGCATAACGCTGTCAAACATTTTTGCTTGTAGATCAAAGGAAGGCTTGGGAAGTTTTTTTTTCTCGGTGAGAAAGCTTTAATTGAAGTGGGAGAGAGGGAAGAGAGGAGAGGAGTCCGCAGTATTTATCTCCAAAACCGGAAGTGCTCATTAAACTCTTCTGGTTTTTGGTTAGTTAATCAGTTTAGAGTTGTTGAGTTATGAGGAGGGAACATTGCGGAAGGTCAACTTCCATCTGAAAGCTTGATTAAAGAGCCACGACGCGGAGGGAGAAATGTCTTTTTGGTTATGGTTTGAGTCCTTTTGACTCCTTCCAATTCCTCCCTTTATCTGTTCCTGTTTTTCCCTTTGGCGACATTTAAAAGGTTTTGATAAAGTTCCATTTCGACTACCAGGTTTATTGGCTTCCTTTTGTTGGCTCTGTAGGTTTGTTTCGCGGTTCTTTTGGGTTTCGAGAGGATTTTATTGCCTCGAGCGAGGTCCGGTTCTGAGTGTCGGTTCGGTTTTTCCTCTTTCTAAATAACAACTGTTAGCTAGTGGCCTCTACAACGGATGGAACGATTTTAATGAAACATTCAAATACATAGTCTTGCATAATACAAAACAAAACCCAATATTCGGTTCAAGAAACTATTTCCTTACAGATGATTCCATTACTTTAGGCTATAGAGGGCTCATAGAGGCTTATAGAGGGTTTATTTCATAATTATTGCACACTTTAATTAAATATTGATTTTGACCATTGTTCTAATTAGTTCCGCCACTGCGGCCCATTTGTAAGAAAGTGATAAAGTCAGTGCTGTGTTTCGTTTTTTTTTTCATGATAAATTATCGTTTTAAAATATTTATCTTTATGTTTCGTTTAACTTTTAATAACATTTCACTAGTTAGCAATTTAAATTGGAGATGAACTCTCAAGACTATTTGAATTAAGCAAGTCAAAGTTTGGAGACTTGATATGACTGTTATTACAGGATAAAACATTTATTTAGTGAATTATACTCATAAATATCGCCCAATCTCACAGAGGATTCATTTCATAAAAGTTTCACATTTTCTCACAGGTCTGATTCATAAATATTTAGTTTTGGGAAAAATTCAGCTCAGTAGTATTCCACACTCTTATGTAGGAGGTATTTCATAAGTCTTTTACAGTGAATTCATTTTAAAAATTGTGCACACTTTCTTATACAGTTCACTTCACATTCTCACATTAGTGCACATTCTCACTCTAAAATCTTCATATTATAAATTAATTATTGATTTTGATAATAAACTTCATTCAACTGCGGATAATTAGTACCCACTTTCTTTGTGCCTTAATTTCATAAATATTGCACGCTCTTTTGTAGGAGTTATTCCATAAATGTATTCTTGGGTTTAGATCGCACCCTCTACCACCGAAGGCGAAAATTGGCCAAACTTCTAAATGAGCTAAGACTTAATTCTCTTAACACTCCAAAAATTTGAAGTTGAGCGATTTCCTAGCCAAAAGAATAACAATACAACTCTCAGTTCAAGGTCCTGACACAATGCTATAGTAATCGAATTAGAACTAAATTGTGAAGTGACGACTGCCCCGTAGTGGGTGTGCAGTTTTTATGAAACGACTCCCAATGTCTCTGATTTAGCCTAATAAAACTCATGTTTATTCAATACGGTTAAATCAAACTATTCCGAAACCTTAACTTTAAGTTATAATGTGGCCCATTCTTTAAAGTTGTTTGTATAAACTTACAGTGCCTTCTTAGAGTACCGAACTTTACACCGCGAAAGTCTGTTGCTAAACGACAATTCTTCCAAGTGTCAACTTCTTTCCAACATCTGAGCACGAGCAACACAACAACCACACCAACACAAAATAAAAATTTCGAGTCAGGAACAATGACCTTTGATACAGGACAACATATGTGACACTTTTCCTTTGTTTTCTTTCCCTTTTAAATAATTCATTTGGGAATATTATACATACTGTATATAAAAAAAGAGGGAAGGAAGACAAGAATGGCTATTATCATAAAGGCGGATGATGCATTCGCTTCGCTTTCATCATAATCAAATCCCAGAAATTTTTTTCCCCTTTTTTGGGGAGAGGGAAGAGGGAGTAGAGGAATACAGGCGATGGTACGTTGAGGAAGAGGATGGTCCCCCAAACTGCATTGCTGATTAAATTCCTCGAATAGTAATTAACGTGGTTCATGATAAAAAATTTTTCACATGAGTCATGACGAGTCAAAATTCTGAATGGTTTTTCCTGTCGGTAGTGGTAGCGGGGGACGGGGGATTTGTTTAAAAAGATATAGTTCGAAAACCAACAAAAAAATTTTTTTTCTTTTCTGTTTGGCACCGATTCAGAATTTGAAACGAGTTTGAGCGCCAATAAATACTTTTTAAAACAAACGCAGAAACGTATCAAAGTTTTTTTGTCTGTTTTTATTTCTCTCTTTGTCCCTGACTCCTCTTCTCCTGTTGCCCTCCCGCGTCCCTTTCGCCTGCGGTGCTGCTGTTACCCGACCGTGAATATTTCTAAATTTTATGTGATTCTAAATAGTTTATGACCTCGTTTAATTGCAGTTTTGGACTTTTAAACGATTTTTTTGTTTTTGGTTTGTTTTGTTTTCCGTTTTCGTTTAGATTCTGTAAGTCGAGAATCGAATTTGGGGAATTGAAAGGATCGATCGATAGGAAGTCAGGTGTTTTGCTTCGTTTTTCTTTTTATAATGATGGATTGGAAATGGGTCTGCAGGCTAAATTTGGATTGTAGGTGTTAATCGACTGTTTTCCTGGTTGAATTTAATAACCAATATCTGTTTGCTGTTGAGAAGTTGGTCGAATAATGATAAAGTCGCTGTCGTTTTTTTTCTTTGTTTTATTGGGCGACTTTTCTGCTTTTGCTCCATCACCCGGACACTTCCTGGCTTGCTTTTGCAAGATGGCTTCTAGAATCGAAGTACATACAGCATGCTTTTCTGTTTTATTCTTGTTCTAATTGATTTTACCGATGACAGGAGGAGTCAAAGTGCTATTTAAGGAAACGTATGCTTTTGGCTAATGTGATTTACCATCCTCGATGAGCTGAAGATAAATTTGGACATAATTTCATAAATGTTGCACGTTATTACGAAATATTCATTTGAGAAGTAATATAGGATATATTTCACAAATATAGCACACTTCCTTAGACTATTAAAGTTAGAAGCACCACCTGGTGAATGACTTGGTAAATAATAATGCACATTTTCATGAAATAATTAGTTCATAAATATTGCACACTCGTTGAGTATTCATTTCATAAATAAATTCTTCAAAGCCAAAGCTAAACCTCTGTTCGTGGAGTCAGCTAAGAAAAGAAATGTGATGGATGAAAATATAATTTGAATGATTCAGACGTTGATTGACTACGTTGGCATATTTACTAATAATCGTACATGTGGTTTATACTGGTGATCAGGACAATCTGTTCATTGTCCTTTTTCGGCAGCTAGCTTTTTGCTTCTCAGTTGTCCGTTTTTCGCGTAGGTGCTGACCACGCACGGTTGGGTCAGCACATCCATGGGCTACGGGAGCCTGTTTGTTCAGTGGCGGTTCTACGCCACTATAAAAAGAACCGGAAATTTGACTTGAGCGACGTAATAACCAAGATTTTAACATCACTAATACTAACTGTAACGTCTGCGAGTATCACTATATCCTCCTTCCTTATAGCTTAACTGCATTCAAACTTTAGAGCGGTGAAGCCGTCAAAGTTGCACAAAACACTTTCGAGATTGCTGTAGTCTTTTTGACTAGAAAGCCGTTTAAACAGTCCAAAATCATGGCAAATGGCTAACAGTGAAATCAACAATACCAACAAAAAAGAATTTATTTTAATTAACGAATGCTTAAATCTATTATCGAAGCAA
Source organism: Columbicola columbae (assembly GCA_016920875.1). Taxonomy (NCBI): domain Eukaryota; kingdom Metazoa; phylum Arthropoda; class Insecta; order Psocodea; family Philopteridae; genus Columbicola; species Columbicola columbae. Next base: position 17,189,802 of record JADMLL010000003.1, on the reverse strand, counting down.
TTCAACTGCGTTCTCGGATTCTGGACAGGGAAAACTGAAATACAGCTTTTCCAATTAAGCTCCAAGCTGTAGGGGAAAAAGGGGAGGAAGAAAGCGGGGGTGTATGAAATGGATTTTGATTTATTCAAAATAAATTTTTTTTTTGATGTTCCGGCTTGATGAACATAAAACGTAATAAAACTTTTGTGCCGTATACAAAACTGTGTGAAAGTTTTTTTTTTTTAATTTTAAAAATGGCGGCTGAGGAGATTAATCAAAACAATGTTTTTTGTGGGTAAAAAAATCGCAAAAATATTCCTTCTGCTTTATTTCTTTAACTGTTTCTTTCTGGTTTTAAACTGACAAAAAAATAAATATCCTTGTCAGCAATCGGACGAGTCAGTTTGGCTGTGTCAGTTTCCGACTGTAAACTTTCCTTCTTTTTCTGTATGAAACACAAAATTTTAATTTGAACCAGACCAAACAAAAAACCAGAGATAAATAAGAGATGGAAGAGGAAGAGGATGGATTAGCCCATTTCCGAAATTTTGTGTATTTCGTTGTCGTGGCTCGAAGGAAGTAGGATTCGTGACCAGATGAGAACACCTTTGGTCTATAATCCTCTTGCTCATTTTAAAGAGGAAGGAGGAATGGGTCCTACCTACGCCCGGAAATCGAGTCTTCATAATGGTTTGTTGCCTTTCGGGCTCTTCCGGCCTCAGTTTTTTCTGTTTTGCCACGGTGCCTGTACGGATTATAGGTTTAGTGAAATTGAGGTTGTGTAAAATTGAGTTTTCTGCTCACCCACCACGCCTTCGTGAGAATATTTTCTTTTGGACTGATCCTCATGAATCTGACAGAACTTCATGATCTGCACTATAACTATTTATTTATTTTTTCTCTTATTTCAGTGGTGGTAAATCTGCTACACGTGCAAGAAGAGACACTTACGATAATTTTTTAGACATTTATAAAAACTTTAATTCATAAATAATGCACGGTATTGTTTTTAATACCAATGCAGTTTTGGAGTCTGTGCTGCCATCATCCTTTGATAGAGGTATTTTTTCGGTGTTACGTCTGTGGTGTTGTTTGTGAGGAGCCGGAGGCATAAATTCCTAGTACTGGATCTTCATTAAACTAGACGTGTTTCTGGCTGTTTGCTCCGTTGACACGGGAGGTTGTCACTTTCTTTTATTCCTCTTTTGCCACTTCTCCGGTGATTATAGCAACCCCTATGTGGGGTCTTCTAAACCTATTTGTGGGAATGTTTTGTGTAGTTTTTCTCTTTTGCTTGTATAAACCGAATATTTCAGTGTATAGTCGGCTGTTTCTTCTTTTATCATCATTCTGCATCAAATCTAGTGTCCTTGGAGTGGTTTACCATGTCTCTTCGTATCAATATACTTTTTCAACCTGGATTTGTAATGAAATTCCAGTTGAACAATACTTTTAGGGAACATTTGTGCAGGTGGTCTCAAGGTATAGGTGAGAGAAGTTTCAGAGGAGTATATTCTTCTTTTGGTTATGCCCATGAGAGGTTAGAGCTATGAAAGTGAACAGTGTCTTATCTCCTCAAACAAAGAAACGGTTCATAATTTAATTCTAATAGCAGAAGTGTCGTGTCACACTACAGTTGTCTTTACACTTCAACAGAAAGAGTTAGAAAAGTAAATTAGATTTACAATAGAATCGTTTAAACCTTGATAGAAAGCTCACAAAAACCAATACCAAGAGTTAGTTAGACACTCATGACTCAACAGTTTTATTTATTAATTTTCGAAACAAAAAACATGTGATGCAATAACAACAACAACAACAACAACAACGTAAACACACACAAGGGGGAAACAAGCTATTAATACACATTGGTACGAGAAAAAAAAATTAAGGAAGAAAGAAAGGAAGGAAGGAAGGAAAGAAGGATGGGAATTGGTTTAGTGCACGCAACATGACGACGCGTTGCAATCGGGAGTCTTCTCCCATCGAACCAATCCAGACTGCTTTTCAAACGTGAAATTAACTAGAAGATAATTAACTCTTTGGCGCTGGTCGCCCCCAGGTACGCGATACACGTGTTATCTTCATTAAAAAACCAAAAAAAAGTTGGGTCAGTTGATCGCCGGTTACTTCGCCTGTCGGACGCGTTTCCAACTGTCGTTTTCAATTTTTAATTTTCCGCATTTTTGTTTTCTCTTTAACGCGATTTAAAAAATTTATTTATTTATTTATTTATTTTTAATAAAATGAGTTACAGTCGTACCTGAATTGCGTGTGTGAGTGATTCATCAAACCATAAACTGACTTAAATGATTTTTGTTTTTTTAATTAAAAATTTTTCAGTTTAAAAATGACGTAATGGAAATGGTGGAAGTGACATTTAAAAGGTGAAATTTGTGATGATAATGGTGAAAGCTTTTATTTATTTGGAAACTTAAAATTTCGGGAGGACCAAAAATGAAAAAGGCGGATCTCTGCAATGGGAAACCAAATCCTTGGACAAAATTTTTTGGACTCCTTTTGGTTACCGCTCTCCTCGTTCGTCCAGCAATGACTGGTAAGTTGAGAATTAAGTTTTTAGGTTTGATTGTTTGCTGGCCATTTCAAAAACATTCGAAAACCGTTTTTTCTGTCTAGATTGAAAAAATTTGTGTTAGCTACCTTAAAAAACGTAAAAAGGAAATTTTCGGAATCGTAATCGAACCACCCCGTTACCTCTGTAACCGTTAGTTTGGTTCGATTAGCGAATAATATTAAATATTATAAATAAATAATTAATTAATTAATTAATATTGGTGGGAGAATGGGTGTTAACACGTTTGCTGCCAGTTTGGATAGTGAGAAATATAAAGCGTTAGCTTAACAGAACTATAATCATCTCAGACTTTTCATCGTTCCGATCGATCATCGTTAGACTTTTTTGTTATGTAATCGATGACTGAAAGAGAACCTGAAAGGATAGAAGGTCTCACGTAACACTGAAGATAGTAGATGGTTTTAAAGTTGACCAAACTTTTTAAATTTTTATTTTGACTCAAATATTAAATAAGTCGAACTGCAGCAATCTAAAATATACGTTTCATAAACCTGGTAGTGACAAATCACTCATTTTTTTGGGGGATATAAAACACCCGCCCCGTGCTTACTTTCCCAAGGTCCGGCGAGGCATTTTTGGCCTTCTTTTGGCTCTTCTGTGGTTCGGTTCTTCATTTTTAGCAAATGTAGCACTACACGCTAGCGCTAAATCTGAAAAACGCGCACTGATTTTGGCACTAACTGTTCTAAAATATAGAATTTTAAGGGAGTTACACTTTCAGATTCTATATTACATATAACTGAAAGTAAACTACTTGTAGTAGTGTGAATGGGCAGTTTGTGGTTCATCATTATCTTTTATCATGTTTAATTCTAAAAACTGAGAAAGCTTTCCGGTAGAGTAAACGTACAGTGTATTTAGTCATACATTCACGTGTGCGATATATTGAAAAATAATTTATGGCTCAAGCTAGTATCACATACATGGAGATAAATTTATAGTGTCTCGGATATAAATGGTTATGTGTGAGAGGAAAAGGAGATAGCGGGGGAGGGACGGGGGGAGAATCAGCTTCCTTCTTCTCATCTAATTATTGTTACTTTTTAAAAAGAAATTTTCAGGTCGAAAAGTGAAAATGACTGATGACGCTCATTTGTCTTCCTTTCGAAGTTTTTACCGAAGGAAAAATTTTTCTGCTCAGAAAAATCGTTATTTTTTCCGGGAAGTAGGTGAGGGATGATGGAGAGAGGAAAGAGAAAAAGCTTTCCTTCAATGGATTGTTGTGTTGGGCTGGGATGGGTTAATATTTTATCGGAAGGAAAAGTTTCTCTGAAGAGTTTGGGCCTATTCGTCCGTTTGTCAGTTTTTGTTATTCTTTTGTCGTAACTCCGGTTCTTTTTTTGCTCCCGCATTCTTTCATTTAATTAAATGTGTTCGTTCTCTTAGTGATTTTCTTCTTACTCCCTTCCACCCCCTCTCTTCCCTGTATCCGTTCTTAAAATCTCTTCATGGGAGTTCTTATCTCGGAGGCGAGATACGAAACAGAGACGAATTAATAGGATTTCCCGTTGCTGTGATTGTTCAAATATTTTGAGGCTTTGGAATTTTCGGAGGTTTTCCAAAAGGTGGTGATGATGGAAGAAGGAGGGATGTGTGTGAATGATGTCGATGGAATTTTCATATTTTCATTCCTTCGGGAGGAATGGGATGTGATATTTAAAAAATCGAATTTTTAGCAAAATTTAAATTTTGGTTATTTCCTCTTGGCCAAAAGCCCGTAAAGTCAAATTTTCTTGTTTTACAATAGATTTCACCTGAATTCGTCACTGGTTTTTAAACTCTGCCAACAATGCTTAGAAATTGTTTATCAACTAGAGTTCGTGAAGCTGCCAAAAAAATTTGACCAAAGAATGACGTATCCGAGGAATTTTTCTGGTATTGTGTGTTGAGGGGTTGTGCAAGAATTCCGGTTTTAAGTTCTGTTAGACGAAGAAAAGCGGGGGGGAGGCAGGAAAAGAATCATTTTTCATTTTTTTTGACAGCACCTTATGACTGTATTGGATATACCAAAGAGGAATTAAATCCTAATCAGTTGTCCTTGGAGGTTAAATGAATTTTTCTTTCTTTTAATTCTAATTTAACGATCAAGTCTTCGAAGATGGAATAGAGGATTGACTGAATGTCTTTTTCGAAGGTTCCAACTCGTGGTTTGATTTTTACAAGGATTAAAATTTGGGTCATGGGTTTTTTTGTTTTCAAAAAACGTCTAACCAACTTTACAATCACCTGTCATTTCCAGTGATTGAGTTCTCCTTAAAAGTTTCAAACCTTCCAGACTCAGTTTCTGCTTCAGCAAATTAGTTTCTTAGTCTAAACCGTTAAGCTTTAGTTTTTCATTCAGTCGACTCAAGTGCAATATTTATGAAAAAAAAAATTTTTAACTGAATATTTCATGAGAATATACATCATTTACCATGTAAAAACTCCACCAGTGTACATTACTTTTGGAATTAGCCCGGTGTGAATATGTACAATATTTATGGAATGACTTAGATTTAAAGTCAAAACCTAACTCCGCCTTTAAAGGTACCAGCTTTAAATCTAGACGAAGAGTTCGGGCGAGCTGTGACTAAATTTTCTTGCCATTCCCGAAAATCATGTGCAACATGTGTGCAAAATTTATGAAACGAACCTCCATGAAAATGTGTAAATTATTAAATGAAAATTCCATGAAAGTCTTTCTGTTTTTTTTCTGCGGTAACAATGTTATAATATATTAAATATTCAAGAAAACGCTAATGGAAGAACGTTAAACCGGAAAGAATGGTTCTAATATAAGGGCTTAACTTTATTTCCGGTCTCAAAAGTTTAAAACCAATAAAAAATTCTAACTGAAAGTGTTGAAAGGAGTTTTTAAGTGATACACTGCTACTTTCCCTTACGAAATGGAACATTTATTACAATCCACCATAATAAACCGTGAAGAGCTTTTTTCGTCTGATGTACTGTATGTCTAAATTTAATGTGCGTGTTCTTAATCAAATTTATACTTTTGCAAATTTATCTTTGAAGAAGAGGCTTAGCCAGGACTATGTATTTGATATACTATTTCGAACCACTTCAAAAAAAAAATTCAGATCTAACCCTCGATGTCGTCTTAAAAAGTTAACTAATGTGGTAGACAAGTTCGATGACGTAACAAAGAACAAAGTGGTCATAGCGATGACACGTGGGTCCTTAAAAATTTTTTGTGGCTCATCAGTTCGCCATTATCGCCCCGTAACAAAAGTTTTTGTGTTCGGCTGTAGCTACAACCAAAAAAGCCTTTTAGCCGAAAGTAATTTTAAGAGATCAACACCCACAAGCTCCGGAGAATCATCAAGGAAGACAAGAAAATAGTTTATAATAAAGAACGAAAAAATTATTAAAAAGCAAAAATCTAATGTTGTTAAGCCCTCGGCGACTCAAAATGGAAGGCGAACTTATGGGAAAATTCTAAAAGACTTTCCTCCTGTCCTAAAGCTTCTTACGACGTTAACGTTCCACCAGCACACATTTTCCTTTCTCCTCTATTAATTTCTTCAAATTTCAAATTTTCTCGTTGGGAAAATGTTTTTGGGCGCGGAGAGAAGAGTGCCGGGTTCTCTCTCTTGATTTTAATAATCGAATTTCATTCCTATAAAATCCAATAAGGAAATTTCTCGAGCGCGACTATTCCTCTCACATTCACCCTTAGCATCCAACAACCTTTTGCCCTTTTATTTATTTCTCCATTTTCACAAATAAATAATTTTATTAAAAATACCTGCCATTGAAAACGACGCCATCTCCCCCTCTCCCCCAAACAAATCACAAGATGTGTGGCGTGAATCGCTTACGAAACTCTCTTTGTAACCGAAGAAGAGCTTGGAAACCGCTTACAAAGCCAATAAATAAAAAATTCTTCCTTTAGTATGCCCTCGGGGTGTTTACTCAAAAAATGATTTTGAACGGATGGTGAACTAATCAATTTCGACTGTAAACAAATCGGTAGATTGCGTTTTGAGTGAGTATACGTAGAGATGGGCGGCTGGTAACATGCTGACAAGGAAAGAATGCACTAAACCAGATTAAAAAAAATTGTTTTTATTTATTTGATAATAATACAAAAATTGGCTGGAAAAAGGTTCAGGTATCCAAATTTTCCTTGTGTATAGACTATAACCCTCCGCCACGTGAATTCAATTTTCCTCTTCGTCTATGTTCTATCGATTGATCCTCTCTGTCTATTTCAAAACCTGTCTGCTTGTCAATTTTTCCTCCCTTATCTTCCGTCACCCATCCCTTCTTCCCCACCAACTCCAATTTGCTTACTTTTACCCCTCTTTCTCTTTCCCATCGATCTATCTCTCTATTTGTTGATCTATTTCTCTTGTCTCTGTGTCAGTTTGCATGGTTATTACCTCAGTGTCAGTTAATCTAATAATGTAAACCCGTCAAAATGTCGGTGGAAGTGTCTGCACTTGACTCGAACCTATTTTCCCAATTTTCTTTTCTTTTTTTTCCTCATTTCATTGCCTCCTGACTGTTCTTTTCTCTTTTTTTTATCTCCCATTTAAATAATCTTCCTCTTTGTTGCAATGTGTTTTAAAATCTCTCAAGAGACACTGTTACACGTTTCATCTTTAAAAGTCATATTTCGCGGGTCTGTACCAGGTATAACTCCTTTAAGACAAAAATGTTTTCGTCGCGTCAGGCAAAATAATTTGTTCAAAACGATATTTTTTACCCCGTACCTTGTTAACGCTACCTATTTCTAAGCGAGACATCAAGTAGTTGGTCTGGCTTTAAAGGGACTAAGTAACCATAGATCAAAACAGTTTTTTACGTCCAGCTACTAGATTTACAGAAATTTGAGGAGGACAGAGTAACAACCCAAAGAGTACCATTACTAACACTAAGTCAGAGTCCAAAAGCGGAACCAAAATCAAGTAACAGGTAATTTCACCGAATGACTCAAAATGTCCGCACCTCCCCTTGCCTCCAAACAAAACCAAAGTCCTTTGACAAGGTCCTCTAAATCATAAAATTAGGCAATTACAATCTAAAAGAAATTTTATCAAAAGGTACCGGAAATGGCGGTTGAGGGGCCAACCAACCACCACAATAATATAAAAAAATTTCATCAATTTTTAATAGGTACAACCCCCAATTCCGGCTCGTTAATGGGAAATTAATGTTGGGTTTGCCCCGGATAAGCCTTCTCACCCCTCTTCCTCCCTTAGGCCCTCCACCCCATCATCCTTTCCACAAGGCTTTATTCATGTAAAAAGATAGATAGACGTAAAGACGAGTAGATAAAATGATTTTAAATCCGCCATCCGAGTTTTTTTATTTTGTTCAAGGGCTGGAGGGGGAGGAGGTGGATTGGGTTGGTGTGAGAGCTTTGTTATTGTCTTTGAAAGAGAAAACGAATTAAAGTAAAACGTCTAAGTTAAATGAAAAAAAATATAAATAAATAAAATAAAAGAAAATGGAAAAGTTTTTTTATTTTATTTTAAAGCGGCGGGATGCCGATATTATAATATTTTCAGTAGAAAGAAAGGGGATGAAGAAGGAAGCCACAGTCGAGGCCATAATTTTCCCGATATCATTGTTTTAATGTTGCAATAAATAATTCTCTTTTCTTTCTCTTTCTTTCTTTCTTTCTTTCCACTTTCTTTCATTTCTCTTAATTTCTATTTTATAATCTCACTTCTCTAATTAATTTATTTCCTTTTTCTTGTCTTCATAACTTGAAATTATATTCCTTGTAATACAAATTCTTTCGGGTTCGTTTTGTTACAAAACGCGGTGAGTTTTCTCTCTCTCTTTTTTTGCGACAGTTTTCCCTCCGCTTCTCGTATTTCCGACACGCGGAAGATGAAATAAAAAACAAACAAATTGTGGGAGTTGGTACCACTGTTAAAAATAAATCTTGAGTCGCGGATCTTATTTCGGGGGATGAATTAAAGGAATGCTGCCTGAGTCGGTTGCATTTGTTTACTGTGCGTGTAACCTATTTGAAAGCTTTTGAACGGCTCCTTGGGAAAGTTGGAAAACTTTTTTGGAGAGTAGAATGAATTCGTAGAGGACTACGTTGACCCAAAAGATCCTGGAATAATTTACGTTGTGACCTTTTAACATGTAGTTGGTGATATTTAGTATCAAAGGGAACTAGGAATTAAAGACAAAAAAGACAGCCTAAACAGGCTTGACGGCAAGGCTTGAGCGCAAGCAACGTAAGATTCTGAGAAGGATCCTTGGTTCAATCAAAGAGTAAGGCAACATAACCTCGAAGTGTATTAATATGTCCCGAACTGTCAGAGGTTAGGCAAAAACCAAATCGCTTTCGACCACCTACCTCATCTAGACCCCAACAGACTGACCAGCCGGATCTTTTTCTTCTCTCGTGACAAAAAGAGCAAAGGAACATGGTTCAGTGAGGCTGAAAAGGATCTCAAAGAACTGGAATCTCTAGACAGAATCTAATAAGACGGAAGAACGTCTACCAGCAGAGTTTGGAAGAGAAGTCGAAGCAAAATTTTAATTAAATAACTTCATCTCTAAGTTAGCTGAAAGGGGAGATAACAAATCTAACATCATTTTCAAAATAAACAGTTCACTGCCTGAGATGTCAGCAAGTGACGAAGCCTATCTTCCAAAGGACTATTACAGATTTCTTAAACGTAAAACAACACAGTTCTCTCTCACGGAAAAAGACTATCATCCCCAGAACAAAGAATAAAATCGTCGTCACTTCTATCGCTGTTAATCCTCTCATTGCCTCTCCAAACTCTCAACCTTTCCCGTTATCCTAGCTCGGACAACACCTTCCTTCTAACCCTAAAGCAAAACACCATTCAGCCTAACAGCGTGACTAACAATTTCTTTTGTCTTTTGTAATGTAGTAGCCAGAGAGAGGGACGAGAGGAAAGAAGGAAAGCAGGACAAAGGTAAACCTCATGAATTATCGCCTGAGAAAGGGGAGCTGGACTAAGACTAAAGGACGAACACAACGAATTTTTAAAAGCTTTGTGCGTGTGTGTTGTGTGTTCTGTCTTTGTTATCAATTATACTTTAATAAAAAAAAAGGTGGATGAAGAAGGGAGGAAGTGGAAAAAGAGCGCAGACAGGACACGAGGAAACGCGTTTCATTTAAGGTGGACAAACGACCAAAGAGAGAGAGAGAGAGAAAGAGAAGGATGGGAGAAGGCGGTGGGTCGGGTGTAGAAGAGAGAGCGAGAGAGAGATCAAGTTGAAACACAATAAAAGGAGAGTAAATCAGGCATGGGTAATTTTGTTTGTCATAAATATTTACACATAAGACATCAAAAGGACGCGGCGCGGGCGGCCCGGTCGACCCTTTTCCAGTTTTACATTTAAATAAAGCTCGGGACAGATACTGTATGAATTTTTATTATTTACAGTGGCTTTAGGGCTTGGATTTCTCCTGTTCAACCTCTTTCTCTTTCTCCTTTTATGTAGGTGGTCAAAACCAAAGTTGGTTTCTATTAAAAAGGAATTTCAACACGAGTAAGCACAAAAAAATTTTACAGAATCGAGCGGTGATGAGACAATTTTTAGGGTAGAGAGACTTGTGTCAGAAGAAAATTTGAATCTGCACTAGAGGGATGACTCTCATTCGACAATTGGTTTGATTACAACAATGGTTGCTTTTGCTTTGTTTGTTCGAAGCAGGTTCCTAATTTTCTGCTTGTAGTCAATATGATTCTAATGATTATAATATAAATTTATATCTTAGAACTGTGCGTTCAAATGAATTTTATTATATTAAATTTGTCTGCAACTACAAACCTGGAGCTGAATTTCTGGGGCAGTATTTGGAAATTGTAACTGAAGAAAAACTTGATTTTCTGTAACATTGAACAATCATAATATTTCATAAATATTGCACATTTTTGGTGTAGAGCTCATTTTACAATTATCAAACATTCAATGAATTAAACAGAATTTAATCACTCGCAGTTGTTTCGGCAATTGTTATCATTTTATAAATGTATGTTTAAGTGTTATAATTTTAAGATACGAGTTATAAATGTACAAAGTCTCTAGCTACTGGTTTGTTCGCTAAAAAAAAACTCGAGCGCGAAGTCGTTATGGGGTCGCAGACAACAATTTGTATGATGTTCCAGCAACACCTCTTCGGATCTGAGTTAGATGAAGAGAGTTTCTCTTCCTAGTCATGTGCCTTGTTTCTTAAATAACTTTCGACGATCCGGCAAGTGTCGACTAAACTTTTCTCCAAACTAAATGATTTTTACCAAATTCGAATATTAAAAAAAAAAAAATTATTTTTTTGAAAAATAAAAGACTGCAAAAAAATTCCTCAACCGACCTCAAATATTTTATTTTGAATCGGTAAAGGACGAAAAACCAAGATCAGGGAGCAAATTAAAAAAGAAATTGAAAAAAACTCTGAGAATGTTCATTGAAGTGACACGCAATATGCTTACACCCGTCCCGTTCCGTCCACATCGGAAGTAGACAACAAAAAGAAAGACCTAATTGAAAGCGAAGCCTTTATACTTTCCCGGAGAATCCTCACTCGGCCCTAATCAATATGCTGGAGCACGATGATCTTCCATCATTAGCATATTCATACCCGAAGATATTTCCCTCGTCGCGATTAGCTAGCTCGAGCTTGAGTTGCGCCGTTACAAACGAACGGAACGAACGTCCTTCGGATTTAAGACTCGATTCACTTCATCGACTTCCATTTATCCCACCTCCTCCTCCCTCTCTTCCACTTCTGCCTCTCCCTCTTTCTCTCTCACTTTGGCCAGCCATTTGGATTATAGGGAAAGGAAGTGACTTTGACAAAAAAGCTCGTTACCGCAGGTCCCATTAAAGCGTTCCCAACCCTTTCCGGAACCTTTTCTAAATTATCCCCGCGGAATCGGATTAATTTATGTCTTTACCGGGGGCAACACTCGCACACTTCATTCTCTCCGACGAATCACGTGATTTTTCAAAATTGTATTAACGGCTAAAAGGATGCGAGAGGGCCCTGAAAAAAATTTTTTTGTTCTTTTATACAAGATAAGTCTTGAATGATTACAAAACAAAGAACAGCTAAGAGCGTCACAGATGAACAACCCGAAGATAAGACATAATTTAAGCAAAATAATAATGAGACTGTGAGAGAAAATAGAAGGAGAGAGAAGATAAACAAATGAAATGACAGACAGACAAATGACCGAAACAGACAGCGTGCACCAAACACAACTAATGATGGCCTCTTTAAAAAAATGAAAACCTTTTTAATTTCTCAAAAATGTCACGATGTAAGACTTATCGTTCCTTCCAGTTGCATGTTCTACCTTCCTTTGCTTTCTTCTACCCGCTCACACTACTTAAGAAAAGGTGAAATATTATTCATCTATTTTTATACTAGGAAATCCCGTCATTCCCGATATACAATTGTGAAACACTAAATAGAATTTTCGTGAGTAGCTTAAGGGGTACCTAGCATCTTAGCCTTATGGCGGTAGAAGAAAAAATGACGTCACAGGTCTGAACAGTGAACTCATTTTCGAAATCATTTTTTCAACTAAATTTAACAGATTACACAACATTATTGCCGAACCAGGTGATAATCGAAATGCAACGAATGATAAACATGTTCAAGAATTATAAACTATCATATACTAATCTATTTATAATGATACTGACGAACGGAAATTATTATAATGAAAACTTTCCCTCTAAACTATTACTAAACTATTATAGTGAAATTTTTCCCTATTTTATTGTTTTTCATGAAATTGTGCAGTATTTATGAAACCAAACTTTCATGAAAATGAGATTTCATTTCATAACTACTGCACACTTCATTAAGATTTTTTTCGCTCTCATATTTCTGAAGAGTCGACGATAGACTTAAACCATTCTCAAAATTATTTATCACATGTAGCCGCCAATTTTAAATATTTATACATAAAACATTCCCTTCTTGGTTTCTCTTTCGCCTGTCTGTTCTTCTCTCTCTCTCTCTCTCTCTTATTTTTTTCTTAATTACTACTTTTTTCTGTTTTCTTTTTACTCTTCTTCGGTGTTATCTTTCCTTTTTCAGTTAACAAGGTTAGCTGCCGCGGCAAAGAAGTTAATGATAGATCTAATCTTTTCATTGGTCTAGTACTCCTTAATGATAAGATGAATTAAGCCTTAAAAAGGATATTATTTTGGTTGACTGTTCGGAAGACGAACTTGCCCCATTTTCATAATCACCCATCAACCCATTTTTACAATTCAAATCGACCCAAGCCACACGGGATATCTCAAACCGCTAAGTGTAAATTGTGTATAAACAAAGCTCGCATTAGCATTAAATGAGAGAGGGAGGTTTTAAACCACTTTCAAAATAAACGGTTCAAATATTGCTCATTTCCCCACAACACTAAAAGATAGAATGAGTGAATGAATGGATGAATAAGAAAGAATGAAAAGAGAGTAAGAAAGAAAGAGGCGACCGGAGCCTAGGGGGCTTGGGGGCGTGGATTAGGTATGTAAAATAAAACAAAAAAACTTTTATCTGGGGGGTTTTCCAGGATTTATCTACTCCAAGTTTTTTTTTTATTTTTAATGATAGTAGATAAAAAACGATTTTCTTTACCATTTCCGTTTTTTTTCATGCATTGAGTCACCTTTTAGCCCTCCTCCTCCGTTCCTTTCCTTTCCTTTCTTCCTCCTTTTTCTTTTCTCCGAAAAAAGGCTTTTCAAAATGCTTTCAATTAGAAAAAGGCCAGATATTTCGTCAAGAGCCTTGTAAACTTGTACAAAAAGGAAAATGGTCTGGGTCAGTGAATAAGAAGAAAGGAATAAATCGTTGAAAGAATGCTCGAGAGAGAGAGAGGAAGAGAAGAAAGGGGAGAGGAAAGGAGAGGAGTGGAGAGGAGAATGTCCAAAATCAGGTTTTTTTAAAAAATTTTTTTCTTTATAATTGATTTTAAAGTGGAATAACGCTTCCGGAAATTTTTGAAAGAAGGAAATGGATTTGAAAAAGGTTTTTGGGTCCAGATAACTCTGAAATGGGAAGTAATAGAGAATGATTGATTGGTCCAGAAAATTCAGAGTTAGGGTTAGACAGCAATGTGATAAATCTTATCAAAGAATAAGTAGATTCTTGTCTAGAGAGCCGACCACTGTCTTAAGCTCAGAAGCTGAGGATTGAATGACCGTTGAGTTCTTTGAAAGTTTGGCTGAGATAATTATTTAATAAGTCAAAGAAGGTTAACAAAAGTCATGACATACATCAGGGGAACCAACCTGCAGCTCTTTGAAGGTCTGGCTCTCAATAACTGCACCCGGGTTCTTTTTTTCATTTTTGAACGGTTACACTTTAAATTTTAAAATATGAAATCAACAAAATTCAAGATGAGTTTTCCACTTCCATATAATTATGAGCCAATATGGAAAATTAAAATTATTAAAGATGCAAGAAGATCAAACTCTACAATAGTTATAGTTATAGTTGGGTTTTAATCCCGTTTTTCATTTTGTGTTGTATAGAAGGATACGAGAGAAGGATTTGAGCTCGCGATTATAACTTCTTAGTCTGTCGTTTAAACCACTACACCACAGATCTCCCGCCATTTTTATTAATATTATACGTAAACAAACATATTATATTTGTTCGAACTTTCGAACGAAGAAAACCCTGACGAGTCAGGGTTGATTCTTCTTGTGGCGGTCGCCAATGATGAAATGAGGTAGTATGTCAATGGACAACTCCTCTGCCTTAAGATCACCCCTGTGGTGATTGAAGTGTGGTAAGGTTAAATAAGGAGACCACTGATTCCTGAATTCGGAATCCTTTATTAAGTGAATTGGAGCAGTATTTATACCCCAAAAGGGGTTGACAAACAAAGAAAATCATTGAATAACCCATCCAGGCGGCCCATTAAAACAATGAAACATTTCCTTAACATACCTGAGCTTTTGTCCGGATGGTTCATTTTACAATTCGTGAATATTTACAGGTATCTGAATTGATTCATTCGGGCTGCCTTTTGTTCCATTTTCCTTTTCTTTTTGAACCTCTTGGCCTTGAGCCGAATGAATCACTTTACATTGAATTAAATAACTTTACATCTTGTGGCCGCAGATCTGAACATTACTGATATAAAAATGTTTTCTCTTCATCACAATGACAGGTGTTTAAAACGCGTGTAAAATTGCTTAAAAAACTATTTTAATGCAATATATCGCGTAAAATTAGACCATGAAGTATTATTTAGACTTAGAGAGGGTCTACTTTTATCACTACGCCACAGACCTGTAAGCAATATTTATGCTTAAAGCTTGGTATTTGCGCGCAATATTTATAGATGAATTTTAGTTACGTTTTTCACACTTTTTAGGTATATTTTGTATTTTTATATATACGTTTTCAATAAATATACCATCATTATTATATTATATTTCGGGAGTTAAGTGCCAGAATAAGAAGTTATAGTCGCAAGTTGTCTCGTATTCAATTGTACCCAAATCATCAATTTGGTGTCTGGGAGAGAGCAAAGATCAAACAATCCTCTTTTTCCAAAATAAATAGCCTACTGTAAGTATTAATGAATCCGTACAGAATTGAAAGGTGTGGATTCATTCAACAAATTCGTCTCAGCGGACTAAACGTAAAGACAAAAGGCCGGAAAAAGTGGCGGGGTGGAGGGGGTCAGGGGATGAAGATGAATTCGAGTAGATACCAAACTGGTTTTGTTCCTCCTATTTATTTCTTTCTTTTTTCTTCGAACGCAGTCGTCGCACCTAAAGGAAAGTAATGAAACGAAAAAAATTCGGACGATAAGAAAGCGGTGGAAGATTAGGTGGAGAATTTAGACTTTATCAGTTTCGTTGTCTTCTTCTTTTCCTTTTTTCCCAGCTTTCCTCTCTTCCCCTTTTTCTTTTTTTTAATACAATTAATGGAGTTTTCGATGAAAATCTTAACAAAACAAATAATCGAGATATAAAATTTCACAAAGAGCGTCATTAAAAAGAAAAATCTATTGCAAAAGATATCCCGTAAAAAAAGGAAGATGGCGGAGGTGGGGGTCGGAGATGAAAGCTGGGGGGGAGGGAGGGAAGAGTTCGAAAAACAAAAGGAGGAAACGGAAATGAAGAGAGAAAAATCGGTTTAACATCTTTTTGTTTGTTTCTGTTGAAGGATTCGTTTGGAATTCGACAATTAATCGAGACTGGCGGGTCAAAGAGAAGATGTCGAAGATGCTGAACCCGGAATTTGAAGACACAGAAACGAGGGTTGTGGTCGCTGCCGGACGAGACGCACTGCTTCCATGTCGAGTAAGCAACCTCAACGATAAAGTGGTAAGCAGTCGATTTGTTTGACCCCTATATCACCTCTTTGACATGATTAAAGTGATCGCAAAGCGTGAAGAAAATCCTTTTTTGGGGGTGGGGTTTTGGCATGGAACCGTGACGAAGGTCGTTAATAATTGTCCTGGCCAAAGGCTAGTTCCGCCGATGATCGCTTTGGTAACAGATGGATGGACAGATGGATAGACAGATGGGTGACTGAGTCTCAACCCCCATTCTTGTGATTATGGTTGGTGGGTGAGTTGGAGGTTGAGAAAGTATTTGCGAATGATATCATTATTGTTCGATTTCTTCGAAACTGGAAATTGGTTGACCTAATGACCTGACAGAGTTGTGACCCAAGCTAGGGCAAAGTTGGATGTATCATTCAAGATGTAAAGGACGAAAACAGATGAAACGGATCTTGAAGGGTGCTATAGATCTAACTGAATTCTCTAGAACGTTGAACCCAAAAGGTTTTTGTTTTGTCTTTGCTGTTGTTTGCTGTCGTCACTTCCGGTTTCCTTTGTACTTCTTGTTCTTCCTCTTTTTTGTGAATAAGTCTTGTTTCCTTTGTTCGCTTTAATCCATTCGTCGTCTTCTACTGTGTTTCAGCTCCCGTTTCTGTCTTATTTCTTCACTGTTGTCTCTCTGGTTTCATTCTGTTTTATTTATTTATTTTCCTTTTGCTTCCTCTTTTTCTTTTAATTTTTATTTTTAGTCATTCGTTCTCTCACCTGTTTGTTCCTCTCACTGTTACTTAAACTTGTCATTCTCTTCTTTTTATTACAGTCTTTCTTTGCTGGTATCTTCTTTTGGTTCTTTTGCTTCTTCTTTGTCTTTTTTTATTTTTGTTTTCATCTCACTTGTTCTCCTTTTTTAATATTTTTTCTTCTTACTTTTCCTTTTTTGTTTTCCAAAATAGTTTTCACGGACTCGTGTTCCCATGAAAAAGAAACTCTGGAGCCTTCCTTAGTGTCTCGCTTCTTTCCGCGACCTGAGCAGTCCTGTATGACTTTAGCTTACAGCTATTAGTAGTCAGACCAACACCACCATCACTACCAAAACATATGAGTCTCTAGAGGAGGACGACCAGTCTTGTTGAATTACATAAAGCGTTTCTCCTGCGGTTTTCTTCTCCCCCGATTCCCGGAAGTTTCTCATCTCGCGTCGGCTTCAAATCAAACACGCTCAGATGCTGGGAGGAGAAGGAGGAACGCACGTGTCTTCACCTTCTTTCACTTTAATCTTGTATCGCTTCACTGATTCCTTTAATAAAAATTAAATAAATAAATTTCATTTTCACCCTTTTTACTTTTTTTCCTGCATTAATAACATAAATTAAATGTGTTGTCGGTTATGGTTGGTGTCATACACGCGAGTTTCTCCTTCTCTCGTGTTCTCGTGGTCGACCTTCGAGAAAGAAATAGAAAACATCAATTTCAAATTTTTTCTTTTCCTTTTTCCTCTCTTTCTTTCTATTTTTAATTACTATGCATTATAATTAATTTCGTTAATCAGAGACGTCTAGTCCTGTTTAAGGAGATAGTTAGTGTTTCATCTAGCCCATCTGTCTACCAGCAGTTTTCACGGTTAATTACTTGGAATTAGTTAATTGGTAGGCGGGGTTTGAGAATTAGAAACCTAAATGAAGTGACAATGATGGTACAAATTCTCCGAATCAACAGCAAAAAAAGTTTGACTTGTATGGTTAAGGGCAGAAGTATTTATTCAAAATTTGAAATACTGGAAAGAATCAAAGAAAACAACAAAGTATCAGTAAAAAACAGAAGGGGAAGAAGAAGAATAGAAGGAGGAATAAGAATATAGAAAAAAAAGGAATGAAAAGGTGAGGAGAAAAACGAAGAGCGTGAATGGAACGTGAAGCATGATTAAGATAAAAGGTTGGAAATACTATGAACTGGGAAATGGAAAGACCACGAATGTTTTGATTAATATATAGTAAATATATATTAATTAAAATATTACACACCTAATAATAGTAGTAATACTAAAGATTTTTGTGATGTTCTTCTGTCAAGATTCTTGAGCAACTGTTGACTGCGCGCCCATGATTGACCCTCTAACTGACTCTTTGACCCTCTTATGGTTTGGGAGTAAATAGAAAAAAAGATTTTCGAATTAAAAAAAAAGTGAAATCCTTAGTCAGCAACCCTGGACCTATGTTCAATTTGGCTATGTGGTTTTGTTTGACAAGGATTACCCCTATTAGAAAGTACCAGGACAGTGGTTGCTGACTAAGGATTTGGCCACGTCAAAGGCATGGGTCAGGGAGCCTAATCAGAGTAATCCTTGTCAAACAAAACCACAAAACAAAATTGAAAAGAAAACCAAAGAAAGAAAAGGGAGAACAAAATGACCCATTTGAAGGAAACTTGAAGCATAATTAAAGTAAAAGGATAAGACATGATGAGAAATGTAATACAAATGCTGTGAATAAAGAGAAGAAGACAAATAAGAAGGAAAGAGGAAACAAAAGAGTAGAGAGAATAGCGAAAAGGATTAAAGAAAAAGATGGAACAATAGAAAATCAGAACGAAAACAAGAATAATAAAAACAAAAGAGGCAAAAGAAGAAAAGAAGGCGCATAGCAAAATTGGAAATAGAAACAGATAAAAGAGCTTGATCGAATGGGTGAAGAATAAATAACGCGTAAGAATGAGAGATACGATGAAGAGCAGAGAAGATACAAAGAAGTACAAAGAAACCGAAAAAGCTCGCACAACCTATAAAACAATAAAATAACACAGGACAAAGAAAGGTAAAAACGAATAGGAAAAGGAATGGAAACAGAAGGAGACAAAGGAAGAACCGAACAATCAGCGAGATAGCCAACGGACACAGGCAAAAGCTCCCATTTTCTTTTTTTTCCTTCTGAAATCCCTCAAACGATTAGACACTAAATAAAGCAGGAAAAGAGAAAAGAAGAAGACGGAGGAGATGGGAGGGAGGGAGGAGGACCATTAACAAGAAAGCGCACTCACAGACAAATTCATTATTTCTTTCACGATGGAAACTAAAAACGAAAGCCAACAAGAAAGAGAGAGAGAGAGAGAGAGAGAAAGGAGAGAAAGAACTAAACGACTAAACGAGCGAAAACTTCCAAACTAAACAGGTTAATTCGCGCGGGAGGATGGGAGAGTGAGGAAGAGAGGAATGTGATGAGAGAGAGAGAGAGGGGAAGGCCAATAGACGTAATTTATTCTGACATAACTTAATCTAAACCGGGCTAATTTTACATCCTTTTTACGTTGGATGGCTAATTTGGTAGCTGACTACTGACGGAAGGGAGAACCGTTCAATGTCCTGCCTAATTAAAAACCAGTGAACCAATTTTCAAAAGTAGGGTCAAGCAAATTGTTTTTGAAAATCATCGAGCTGGCGCTTTAATCGCTTTTGTAGGTTCCTCCAGAGAAAGAGACAAGAGAGAGGAAGAAGATGTACAATTGAAAGATACTGCTTAAGGAAATAAATTTGATTCAGTTAGTACTCCTACGTAGGCGGTAGAGCTTTGTTAGCCTCGGGAGATGTGAAATAGCCTGAGGAGTCACTTCTAACCAGATGATAGGTCAGGAATTTAGATAAATCGGTTTGGCCAGGTAACCCAATAACATAGTTAGGCTTAGAGTTAGTCGGCCTTCGGCGAAAGATTACTTTCGTTTTGTTTATAAAAACTGGAAATTAATTATTGTTATAATAAACAATTATAATGACATAATGAGGGTTTGGTAAAAGTGATAAATTGAGATTAAATCCTGATGATTACTCATAAAAACCGACTGACTTCGGAAAAAGTTACAAATTACTGAGTACTTATCACATTTGCCGCCTAGTTTATATAATGTCCAACACATGATGGATGATTTAATAAAAATTTTACCAGACCTCCGGTTTTTGTCACTTATTTGACAAAAACCCCGCAAAACAAGTAGGTGTGTTCACCAGTAAGGGTAACCTTCGATGTAAAAGCGGCAAATTCATGGGATGAAGCAACAAAATTCAACCACCTGGCCAAACTTTTGTTAGATTTCCTAATTAGAGCTATAAACTAGCCGGTAAATGTGATAAATACTCGGTAATTTTGTCACATTTATTAAACTTAGTAATTTTAAATATCCACCGGAAATTAAATATTAGGCTATATGTTTTCCCGATCTATCACTTTTACCGTAAAAAACCCCAAAGAATTTTTGGCTTTATGAGTTTAAACTCGGCTCTGATGACACTAACATCTCTAAGCTGATGATTATGAATAATCACTGGAAGCCCGACCCTAGCTAAACTGAGAGAAGGGAAAAAGAAGAAGAAGAAGTATCACCGAAAATTAATATATATTCGCCGGATTTATCACTTTTACCTTAATAAATATATTGTTTTCATTATAAACCCTTCTGGGTGTTAGAATGTTTGACCAAACATACATTTGAGCCATAACAAAAACAAAATAATTAAATAAACAAGTTAGAATATAAACATGGGAAAGGTGATGTTACCGTTTAACAAATAATATAAACTTATACCGCATTCAAAATAAACGACCCACGTAATCATGCACTTTCTAAATTTAATTTCAGTTATAGAATGCTCAAAAGATTTTTATTAATTACAATTACAACGATTTCTTCTATTTAAATTTGCTGACTACATCGTCAAAAGCAAAATTTTTCGAATCGGATTGTTTTCCTTAAAGACCGGAAACAAACAAAAAGACTTTAAACGCATCATTTCACATCCGTCGATAATGTCACGCTTGAAAATAACAAGAAGCAAATAATAAACAAAAGAAGAAAGCGAAAAAAATTCAAAAAGACAGACAACAGCTCCAACAGTAACTACGTGTAACAAATTGATTTCTCTCTGAAATACCGTTTAACGAAGGTTCGAAACGGACGACAGCAAAACTTTTTTTTTGCTCTCGGGGGAGGTGAAGGGGATTAACAACCCTGATTTAAACTCGAGAGGTTCTGGTAGACAAACAAACAAAAACAAAACAAAAAATTCAAAACGTTGATTTCGGTCGGGGTGAAGTTTTAAAAATTTACTTCGGATCCCTTACCTCCCCCCCAATCCCCATCGCCCGTCTCCCCCCGACAGAAAAATCTTGGCCATTTCTTAATCAAAATGATGTGGAAAACTAAAAGCATTTTCTTTTTATTTCTCTCTCTTTATATGAAATTATGGGTGAAAGATGGTTGCAAGGACAATTTATTTTTGTTTTGAAACTTTTTTTTTTTAGTTGTTGAAACAAAAAAGAAAGAAAAGAGGAAAAAAAGAAGAAAAGAAACTTCTAGAAGTTTCAAGCTTTAAAATTCTCTTAAAATTAAATCAAAGTCGACGGAGTTGTTGTTGGTGCTGCTGCTGTTGAGGGATTTTAAACGGAATTTCGACTCAGCAGAGACCGTTTAAATCCGTTTTCGATTTTTGAATTCAGTCCTGTTTCGGGAGGAGTAGAGTAGTGGTTAGAGTTCCTGACTTGGACGCAAATGGTCATGTGTTCGAATCCTCCTCCTGCATCCTGTTATACCCAAAAATTAAGGATGAAAACCGGGAATAAAACCACCACTTAATTTAGTCCTGATTCTCTTGATTTCGTTTATCCTCAGCTTTGGGAAGAGGAATGAAGAGGGTAGACGGGGAGAAAGGTTGATTTATAATTAATTTCTGTTGACCAAAATTTTTTTTTAACTTGAAAGAAAGAAGAAGGTGTCGAATTGCTAATGGGTGAAGTTGCTACCTGTAAAACCACCCCCTAGGGGAATACAATGAGACAAAGAAGTTAGGCTAAATGAGTTTGCTGATTGTTGATGTTTACTGTTACTCTTTGTTCTGAATTATTACATGTTTTTTTTTTTATGGGGGCCTGGCCACATTGTATGGCTTTTCGGAAACATTATGATAAAATACAGTAATAACATAATAATATAATAATATAATAATTTAAATATCTCTTTACATATCTAATAATAATAATAATAATAATCACCGACAAACGGTTCCCCGTGCAGAGTCGGGGTAGAATAGCTCTGCGGTGTCCCACTGCCTGTCGTAAAAGGCGACTAAAAGGGGATGCCCCCCAGACCGAGGGGTGACGCTTTGCGTGGCACCAGAGGAGGGGGTGACTCCAAACTCTGGAAACACCGCTGGGGAGGGAGGTGGGTTAACCTCCCTCCTGGACCTCTTCGTTTGGTTCCAAGAAGCCAAAGGAAGTTCGCTGGGCATGATGGGGAAAAGACGGGCTATCCCAAAGTGGTTCCAGTGAAAGAAGAAGCGAGCCTCATGGCCGCGAGGCTTGGTCTGGGGCTCTGAACGAGGAACTGCTAGCTATCAGGAAGACAGCTATGGCGGGAGGCCGAGGTTTTATGAAAAGGATGAAAGCTCTATGGCTGGAAGCTCACCCAGAGCTTGCCAACTTGGTTACTGCGCAACAACTTCGTGACCAGACCTCTCGCATCCACCAGTTGAGGAGTGATGGGGGAACGATGGCTAAACAACAGGCCTCTCCTCGGATTGATCAAAATCACTAAATCGAGGGGTCTCCTCAGTCCGTCGGCTCTGACGTTCCTCCGACTGCTTTGCCAGGGTTAAAGGAAAAATTCCATTCCATCGTCTCTTCACACGCGGGTTGGTCGAGACTGCCTAGACGACGGCCCAAGGCCGAAGATCTGGTCGAAATGGACGGGATTTTGAATAGATACCTTGAACCCGGCGTGTCTCTCGAGACAATCTGCCGGGCAGTGCGTGCTGCTGCAGCTGCTCTGGCCTCTTCCACTAGGGAGAACCCTCGAAAGAATGAAGAGAGATGTTTGGAGCAATTGAGGGCGAAAATAAAGAAAAGCAAGGCAGGAAGCATCGAGAATCCAGTGTGTGATCCAGAATATTAAGGAGAGGCGGAAGGTTACCACGAAGGTGGCAAAATCAATGAGGGAATTGCGCCGCACCCATCGAAAACTGGATCTCGGGGTCCTCACTCTCCTGAGGACCAAGGCGGTCGACAAAGTGAGAAGCCTAGTGGCAGCCAGGAAGAAACTGCTGAGGCGCCTCAGATGGGTGGAGGAGAACAGAAGGTTCTCCTCTAACCCGTCGGAGTTCCTCCGGCCAAGTCAAGACAGACTGGCCTCTTCGCCCTCAGTACGGGAGACGGAGACGTACTGGAGGGAGATCTATGAAAATCCCAGTTCATGTGGGGACATTGAGGCGTTTGATGAGTTTGAGGTACACTGCCTACAAAATCTGCCTCCACTAGAAGAGTCTGCTCCTGTCGATGCTGCGAAGGTGCTGGAGGCTGTGAGGGGCAAAAGGAACTTTTCTACACCAGAGCCTGATGGCATCCAGAATGTTTGGTGGAAGTCTTTTCCTTCGGTGCACATGCATTTGGCGCGAGCCTTTACGCAGTATCTGGGGAGGATGGCCATACCGCAGTGGTTGACTGAGGGTCGGACCTTCTTGCTTCCCAAGAGTGACCATCTTGGCCAGACCGGAGAACGACAGGCCGATCACTTGTCTCAATACCGTGTATAAGATCTTCACCTCAGTCTTGGGCGGGCGCATTTTGCGTAGGATCCAGCCCGTGTGGGATGGGGTGTATGAGCAGAAGGGGGAAAAGAAAGGCCGGGCAGGATGCAAGGAACATCTGTTTGTGGACCGCAGCATTTGCGCTGATGCGGTCCGCTACAAGCGCAACCTGTTCATGGCGTGGGTGGACTACTCTAAGGCATTTGACTCAACGTCTCATGCAGTTTTGAGAGAATGTTGAGAGCTATGGGTGTTCATCCCAATGTAGTGGGATGCTTAGAGCAAATGATCCCGCGCTTTGGCGGATGAGATTCCTGTTGAGAACATCAGAGGGTCTCGTCGCCTCAGACTGGGTGAGGTTCAAGGGAGGGGTGTTCCAGGGGAGACTCCCTTAGCCCTCTCCTATTCTGCATCTCACTCCCCTCTCACTGCCCCTCATACTGCCCCTCTCACTGGCTCTACGGAGAGGCAAGGGTTATATGGCGGGACCACCAGGCCGCAGAGACTTCAAAGTCATCCATCTTTTTTTTATGGATGACCTCAAGCTATATGGTTCCAACGAGGCAAACCTCAAAGAGGCCCTTGAAGGGGTGAGAACTTATTCTGCGGCGGTGGGAATGACATTCGGGTTGGCTAAGTGTGCGGTGTGCCACATCTCCAGGGGTAAAGTGCAAGATGGAGGCGAGGGTCTTCAACTCGTGGACAAAGGCATCATCCGACACGCAACGCTGCAATTCGCAGCAGAACACGAGTTTCGGGAAAAGGGGGCTTTTCTTTTTAAGGCAGACAGCAGGGCGGCGGAGCTCGTGCTGGGCCTGCACGAGCTCATCCTCGACAGATCGAGGTTAGGCCTGCCCTTCGAAGAAGGAGGAAGGGCCCAGCTGACTCGGTCGGTGAGGCGGGCAGAGGAGGCGAAGCTCATGGAGGAGCACATGCAGAAAAACCTCCATTCTGTTTTCTTTAGGCACGTGCGACAAGAACAACTATCTGCACAATTAACCTTCTCCTTCTTGAAAAGTGCAGGTCTCAGGGCGGAAATGGGGGGTTTCTTGATGACCGCTCAGGAGGGGTTATGCAGCACGCTCGTGTACCGGAGGGCTATCCTCAAGGAGGAGGTCGCCTCGACGGATTGCAGGGCGTGCGGTACTAGCCCTGAGACGGTCATGCATCTGTTGTCGGCTTGTCCTTCCTATGCCAGGTCTCTGTACACCGCGAGACACAACGCCGCTCTCCGGGTTTTGTATTTCCACCTACGGCACCATTACGGAATAGATGCCAAGCCGATTCTGCCTTACGCCCCAACCCCCACCCCCGATATTGAGGACGTTGTGGGAAATGAGAGGTGCACCATTTACTGGAACTAATCATTTCCCACGACGTGGGTTCTCGAAGCCACGAAGCCCAATGTCGTAGTGAGGGACCTTCTGAAAAAATAATTTATTTCGTCGAATTCTCCTGTCCCGCCGAAGCCAATATAGAAACGAAGGACAGAGAGAAAAGAGACAAATATCGGGGCCTTATCGTCGACATCGTGCAGCAGTATCCGGGACACCGGGTCAGGCTGGTCGTGCTGATCATCGGTTGCCTGGGTGGCATGAAAGCTGGCTTCCTGGGGGAACTTACATCATCCCCGCCTGCAGGTCGGGTGCCCAGGCGTTGTCCTGTTGCAGAAGGCAGTGATCACCGACAAATGACATCCATAGTCGTGAAATACAGATGAATAATAATACTGTAGTAATAATAAGTGGTTATTGGAGGATTGACAGACGGGGGTGATTGTCCCGATTTTTAAGAAAGGGAGCAGGAGTGATTGTTCCAATTATAGGAATATCACCCCTAGGTCTTCCCCGCAAATTCTTTGCGAAGGTGCTGGATGCCCGTTGCAGATCATGGAGGGTCACTGTGGATTCCGTCCCGGAAGAAGCACGATCGACCAGCTCCTGACCCTGAAGCTCATCCTCGAGGGGTCCTGGGAGGTCCTCCAGACATATGGCATCGGTGGTTCCCTCTTGAGGGCCATCGGGTCATTGTACGGGGGATGCACGAGCTGCGTTAGGATAAATGGCGTCACGTAGGAGCCTTTTGACGTGTCCGTTGGACTCCGCGCAAGGGTGCATGCTGTCGCCTCTTCTTTTCATAAATTACATGGATTGGATGCTACAGTGCATCCGAGGAAGTGAGGGTTTCAGATATGGGGAACTGGAGGTGGGGCATCTTGCTTACGCGGATGACCCCGTCCTTCTGGGATCCACCCAGTCTGAACTCCAGCGGGCACTCGATGGTTTCGACGCCGCATGTGCCGAGGCCGGGATGAGGATCAGCGTGACCAAGTCGGAGATTATGGTGATCTCGAGAAAGTTCGTTAAGTGCGACATCCGCCTTCGCGGTGGTCTGGGTCTGGTTCTGGCCGCCTTGGGGTCTGGTTCACGAGTGATGGCAGAACAGACGCAGGGATCGCGCCGCGCGGTTCGTGAAGTCCTTGGCCGAATCCTGTCTGATAACCCCGGGTTCTCTGACCTTGATAGCGAAGGATTGTTCCAGTACGAAGACCTTGATTGCTTCCCTCACCCCGTCCATGGAAAAGAAGAAGAAGAAGAATAGTGCTACTTATAACTGGCCAATGTCCATCAACCAAACTTCGGTGATCACGATGGTCGACTCTAAGACTGACCCAGGCTGACTCACATCGTCTGACTTTGGATCTCAAATTTCTTATTATTTAAAGAAAGCGAAATCTTTTTTCTCAGCCATTGGTCTGTGACCTGGTCCTTTCTAATTAGGGCTATCTTTGTCACAACATTATTAAACTGTAATTTAAAAACTTTGGGGTTTCACAGCACCAAAAGAAATACAGTACGGCCATACACACCAGTACCAGCAACAACAGATTTCTTTTAATCTCGACCTAACAAAATCTACAGGACACAAACACAGTACACGCATACTCAAGAGTACCAACCCCATCAGAAACACAGCGCTGTAACTGTTACTTTTTGAAACGTAAGTTGGGGGAATTTATCCCGCCTCCATATGTAAATGCAATGTTTTTGCTGTAGATGTCAACGGCGATTAGTTGTGTTCTATTGTTTAAATTTCAAATACTAACAGTTACAGTATTTTGCTTTGCTTGTGTCTGTACTGTGAAACTGCGTATGCAGTATTTGACCCCAAAGTTTTTAAATTGTTAGCATTAATCGCACAACTCTAAGAATAAAAATGAACACAGCTTTTTTAATGCGTTTTTAAAAAAGGTACTGCCTCGTGGTATAATATTGATAGTTACGCAATTTTACTCATTTCACCTTCTGTATAACTCAACTATAGTCATTTTTAAATGCTATTGTGTCTGTTGAGTATGTTTATTCAGTATAAATACTGATTAACAATCTAAACGGAGAGTGCGCAGTTTTTGGATAAGTATCCCTCGGTTTTAAATCAAGGATCCCTAAAACGTATCACAAAAGTGTTAAAGACCCATCTTACCAATCATCGAGCGCCATCTCTTGAAAGGATCTGCGATAGCAGAGATGTTCTAAATAATTTCAAAGGATTGTTTAGTTTTCATCATCAGGAAGCTATTTTTATGCGATACACCGCTTAAAACGAGACCACAGAGAATTGTTTGAACTGGCGACGTTTTTGAACTTTGTGATCGGCGGAATATATAAATAAATAAACAGATGAACCCTTTGAAGCGATCCTATCAGTACCTGAAGAAACGGAAGCGAATCCTACACCCAAAGGCAACGAACAAGAATTAAAACAAAGGAGGGTTGTGGAACCTATACCTGAGTCTTCGCAATTGGAATTTTGATGAAGCGAAGGTGAAGCTGCCATACCTAATAGTCCAGCCTCCCGGCCTCGACCTCACCAGTTATGTTAATCGGATGAAATTGATTACTCGCTCGCCAACATGTTTTCAATTACCTCAAACATATCTTTATCCATTTACGCAATGCCCTCCTCGCATCCTCATGATATACGGCCCTGTCACATATGGGCCCATTAAACGCCACTTTCCTTTCCTCAACTCTTTCTTTCCAATATTAACATCTCAATTTTCATTTTTCTCACGGGAGGATTCCTCCGCGGTAATCAAAAACCTCTTTTATTGTCTTCGCGGTTCATTTGCATTTTATTCGGTCGAGAACAACACGGCTCGGACACAACACAAAAACACATACACCATTGTAATTATTTCCCATTATTTCGACATTCTTCCCCGTTTCGAATTTTTTACGTGGTCTATGCGAGGTGTCAAACGGATTGCCCTTTATCCCCCGCCTCTCCGTCCTCCTCTCTTTCTCTCCTGACTTCAGATTTACGATTGCGGTGTTAATGCGTCCGTGACTTTGGTGAGAAACGGCCCAGAGCTTGGTTTTCCTGGGTCCGTTGTAATAAATTCCTTTTTTTTTATTTCCAAGGCGGAAATTTGCACCTCGGTGATGTCGTTAACCCGGGCTCCGAGGACCCAGGAATTTAATTTTAAAAACCACCCTTTTCCCCTGAAACGCACCCCTTAAATTGTGTTACAGTTAAAAATTAAAACATTGGAAGTGTTTGGTTTAGATCCTTCCTCCCTCTTCCGCCTCTACCTCTCTTACTCTTTACAGAATTTTGAGCTTGGGAATCTCTCACTTCCTACCCCGATTCCCCTCCCCCCAATATGTACATTTTGAGTGCATTCTCTAGATTAAAAACTACACAAAAGAAATTTATACTTTCTAAGCGAATTGTTCAACAGAAGTTTAACGGGAGGAGTGGGGCGGTGTCTAACTGAACACTTGACCCTTTGCACCCGAAAGGAGACTCTCATCGTACCCACTGGTGCATTGCACAATATTGAAAGGAGTTCATTTTACAATATTGCTCACTTCCACACTAAATTCTTTTTAATTCTTGTTAAGGACTTTTTCTAAATCACCGGTTATATTTAAACTATTAATGCGGGAGGTCTGCGGTTAACTGCCAGACTAAGAAGTCGCGAGTCCAAATCCTCCTCCTGTCTCCTGTTATATCCAAAAAAAGTTTTAAAAACGGGATTAAAAGTCAGCTATATTTAACTTACTAATTATTATTAGTATTTATTAGGTCGTGCCATAAGTTCTCGTTGTTTTTTACAAAATAAGAGCTTTATTTGAAGTAAACAGAACAAAAACTTTCATCCAACGTACTGTCCATCGGTAGAGTCCACTTTCTGCCATCTTTCTGACAGTGTATGATTCCCGCATCGAAAAAACGACATGTCTTTTGAGGCTCTCCTATACTTAATATACTTTAAATATTTAATACCCAAACTTAACTTAAATAATAAGTAATAATCTAAAAATGCCCTAAATATAATATCTAGTTTGTTGTGCAAAACTACTTATATATGAATAAATACATATTTTTACGCGTTAATACTATATTTATTGTTGGCAAGAAAAAATTCTGTTGAATTGAAATTTTGAACTGGCAACTTTATAATTTGTTATTTCTGACTCAAAAGGTTGAAGACCCCTGCCCTAGTATATTAAAGTATTACTCGCCATTATTTCCTTGAATTCATACAGAACGACTTTTTGTCAGTGAAAGCAATACAGTAATTCAGTAATACTCCCATCCCTTCTCTGTTGTTCTTTAGAGCTCAAATTCCATCATTAAAAGCTCACATAAAAAGGAAAAAATTAAAAAAGAAATCCCCTTTTCAAAAGCTAAGCTTAAAAATTAAAGATAAAAGAGGAGGAAGGGAGAGAGAGAAGGAGGATGAGGAGGCAGAAGTTATCACACTAAAGCACAACATGAAATGAAAACAAATTTATTAGGTGAAAACTCAAAGAGAAGACCCATTAAGAAATTCGCAAACGAAGGAGGAACAGAAAGGAAAAGAAGGTGAAGAAGAAAAAAGAAATGAAAAAAGGAAAAATTCAGCAAAACATTTGAATAGGAAAAGAGGAGGAGAAGATGGTGGTGGTGGTGGAGGAGATGGAGGCTAAAATGAGAAAGGAAACGAAACTTGCCGTTGAAGTGACTTTTTTCTTTTTCAATTTCTGGTAGACGCGCATGACAGGAAACCCGTTCAGAATTCCGTTGTCAACCCCGTTACTTTTCCACGCAAGGAAAAGGCAAAACCGGAAACGGGAACAAAAAGAGAGAGAGAGTGAGAAGACGGGAAAGGAGGCGAAAGAGAGAAAGTCAGACAGACTTCTCCTCTATTTTTGTTTAATTTCGATTCGGCAAAAACGTCAGCAAGGAAATAAATAAATAAAATTAAAACCATAAAATAAAAATAAAGAAAAATCCTTCATGATAAACATTTATTAAAATGAAAAAAAGCCAAAATGGCCGCCGGACATCGCTTTGCTTTAATCCGTATCCCAAAAAAATATAAAATTTTTTTTACTCCGTTTCTCTTTTTCTTCCTCCACATTTCGCTCAGTTTTTAACGTGTTAAAATATAATTTGTTAAAATTCCCTTTGAACTCAAAGGATTGCTTTCTCGCTCTCTCCTCTCTCCCTTCCTTCCTCGTCTATCTCTCTCTCCATTTCTATTTACATAATTTCGGGACGAAATTCATTTCCCATCCAAAAATTTATTTATTTATTTGTTTCAAAGTTGGAAAAAGGTGTGTGTGTGTGTGTGTGCTCACTGTGGACCTTGTTCTGCCATGTTTTCCTGCTTTGTTGGCTGTTGTCAAACCTCCGCCATTTAGAATTTTTTGTAGCCCTCTAATTAATTATGTACAACTGTCTCCAAGTTGGTGGACAATAAGTTGGTGATCTAGTTTTGAAAGGCTGCCTACTTTTCAAGGCTTTTTCTTCTCTTTTCCACTCTTCTCTTGCCGTTACCAACTCAGCTCTGACCGATTCGTAGCTTTCCTTGATATCCCTTCTTATTCTCATCTCCATCTCTGCCATTCGCTTTAGGATTAAGTTGAAAGCGGTCCTTTCGTCGTTGGCTTCCGTCCTTTCAATCGCTTCCTTGTTCGGAACTTTTCGTGGCGATCTTTTAACTAATGAGCTTCTCTTAAAAATCTTCTCCATTTCTGTTGTGTCCTCATCCTCTCTTTTTCTTTTAAACAAGTCATCCGCCTTACTACAGCTACTCGATCTCGCCCTCTCTGGTGAGTTTTTCCGCTTTAAAAATGCTTTCATTGCGAGGTATTGGACTTAACCGCCTTTGAGTCCAATGCCCAACCAAAACCAATGCAAAACCAATGCAGTTTAGGTTTTCACGTTTTTCTCACTCATTTGGTTATTCTCAATTCGTGATGTACATTCGTACATTCACATTAGTGTTGTTCTCAAGTGCGGTTTTCTCAAACTTGTCTTTTCGCTCACAAGTGTCAACGTTGGAGCTCCCATCTGTAAGGAATTCCGGGCCCGGACAATCAAGGAGCGTCACAACGAAAAGCTAAGAGCAACCAGCCTCTCAACATCGCTTTTTTTCTCTAACAAAGGCAAAGGGGTTTGTTGTCAAATCCGTTTGTCAAATTTTTGAATAAAAATGCGAACGTTAAAATGGGAAAAGGTGTAAAATCAAAAAAATTTCTCAAATCGGCAAAAACGGAAAACATCGAAGGCCGTAGAGAGAGGGAGGAAGGGAAAGTGAGAGGCCATAACTCAAAGCCAAGTAGTTCTGGGACAGATTCCTGGTGAGGACAAAAAAAAAGAAAGAAAGAAGATCGTTTTTGAGTTCAATAGATATATATATAAAGAGAAAAGAAAGAAAAGGGAAAATGGTGGGAGGAACAGAGAGAAAGGTTAGGAGGAAAAGGGCAGGAGCAGGATGGGAAAGTGTGAAGTGACAAAATGATTAGAGATCGGCTACAAATCTAACGAAACTGGCAGGGAAATTGCATCTTCAGGGAATTTTTCTCGCTCTTGTGTCCTCCTGACCCAAAATCCACTTCTCAAAAGCCTAAGGACGTTACGAAAAGTTTTTTTTTGGTTATTAGAAGGCAGTGGCGACTCGTTCACAGCATCCTGATTCATGCCTTGCGTCTAGTTATGTTTTGGTTCGTCTCCTTCCGATTTGTTCTTTGGTTTGTTATCATTCCTCAAGTGTCTAGGACCGAGGTGGCTAACCTGTTTATGTTAAGAAAACATTCTATCAATACCAACGGCCATTTTTTTTAGTTAGAATTGACAGTCACAAAACCTGAAGTGCACAATTTAGCTTCTTCCCTTCTTCCCTACCTCTTCCTCGAATACTGGGAAAAGGGCAAAACCGCGTTTTCAAAGCTCGAACGAAAGAAAACACAAAAAACTAACTTCGTTTCCACTAAATCATTCAAACGTACAAAAGAAGAAAGAAGAAAGAAAAGTCACCAAACCCCGAAAGAAAGAAGAAGAGGAGGAGGAGGAAGGGAGGGGAGGCGTGAATAGATTTCGGAATGAATTTCACTTTCGTAAGAATGAAAAACCCCGATTCGGAAGGATATCACCTTCTTCCACTGGACCAAGATGATGATGAACAAAGATGGAACAAGAAGAAGAGGAAGAGAAAGAAGAAGAAGATGAGACAAAGAAACGAAAGGGTAAAAAAAGAGGAAAGAAAGAGTCATATATTACGAAGCAGAGTTTTTTAATGACACGATCAGAAAATTGCTTTAAGGTAGAAAATTAATAAAGGAAGGAGTGGCTGACTATGTAAATCACTATGATGGAGGACTCGGCTCTTCCTTCTTCTCCTTCAACGATTGCAAAGAAGTCAAGAGATAGAAAGAGAAAGCCGACAGAGAGAAAGGTAAACAAGAAACCCTCGGAAGAGATTCAACCATCACGGAAGCCGTTATTCTCCTTCCACGACCGCCGCCACCGCCTCTGCCACTAGCCACCGCTACTGCCACTCTTGATTTTTTTTATTATTTATCATCGCGAATAATTACTTTCTCGACAGAGGGAGGAAGGGAAAACCTTTTCCTCTTTAATTATTCCCAATCTCTGATTTTCGGCTTTTTTCCTCTTTTCAAACAATCTTGTAGAACAGAAGCCTTTTTCTACTCCTCCTCCTTTCTCTTTTTCATTCACCTGCATTCTCTTCCAGTCCTCCACGAATAAATCACACAAAACGCGAAAGCACAAAAGGGAGGACAATAAAAATGTCCGGATAAACAAATTCGAATTTAATTTTCGTTCCGGATTGTAAAAAAAATCCTTTCCCTCCTCTCCCTTCTTTTCTTCCTCTTCCTCCTACCTTTGGAAAACGTTTTGGAAGGAAAGGCAAATAAGAAAAGTCAAAAGAGAAAATAATTTTATGGGTTTGAGTTGATTCATTCCCCTATCTCCTAGACACCTCTTACCTACCTCTCTTCATCTACCTTCCTGTCACCTTTTTGAAGACGAAAAAATTTATTATTTAACGTTTTTGGAAGATTTGACTCAGGGGGAGGCACAACTGTTCTTTCTAACACTGCTGCTGTTGTTGTGGTCGAAGTGGTTATACAATAAGAACTAAGAATTCGGGGTCGTTGTCATAGGAGGAGAGAATATGCCGGAGTTACTACAACAATATATTGTCGGAACCAGGTTGTGACGTTGTAGATGAACGAATGATGGTCAACACTATTTTTGAACGTATATGTATATTGATATATAAAATGTTATTATAACTATAATTTAGAATCAAAATGGAAAATGCAAGAATCCTGACGGCGCGGAGCTCCGAGACTGAATGAATTTAGCTTCGGTTGTCGGCTGCTTCATTTCACTGTACCCATTCCGGAATTAGGAATGTGGAGAACGCCACAATATATATAATATATTCGCGTCACATTTGGGCTAACGATAAAATGAAATGTTCCAACATAACATGTAATAGTATCAGAATATACATTCTAGAAGATTCATGAAATTGGTTAACGGGCACAAAAGGTATACCATAAGCGAATTACACTCAGACTAGTGTTTGTGTTTGAGTACCTTGACCCTCGTGACAAAAGTTGTAAAGCTGCTTAAGTTATCTATTGTTCTATTTTATATCTTTGTGACAAATGTTTGAAAGCTTCTATCAACTCTATGTTGAATTCTTAGATTCCACCAGGCTATACAGTCGAATAACATGAGATCGACATCGTTTCCACAGTTTTGGTTACACTCGAGGCACCTTTCGGTATGTCAGGAGAAATTTTTGCAGATAGGCTACGAAGTTCTCATAGTCAGGGAGAAATTTACTGTAGTTTGTTGGTGGTTATGAATAATCGCTACGAATTATGTATATTTGCATAATTTGTCACTTTTACCGTGGCATATTTATAAAAAAGTTTGAGTTTATCAGTGATATCTTCACATTTACTGTAATGCACACTTCTATAAGACTGCTTTTGAATTTGAATGCAACTGAATTCTTAATGTTATTAAGATTTTCGTGGCCGTTCATTGTGAACTTAATGTATAAAAGTTTTTTGGTTTTTTAAAAACTGAATTCTTGACTCTGATGATGCTGAAAGCTATAACTTGGCGATACCTCGGTGTTATTGTTTAAGTGTATCTTTTGGACGAGTGATGATTTACACACTTACAACGTTTTTCCTCGGTATTTTGAGTATTGTGAGTGCTAAGAGTTTGTGAAACACTTTGACGCTGTTCACGATAAACCCAAAAGGTTTGTGAATGTATAAAAAACATTGATTGGTTTCAAAGTCGTCACACAAAATTTTAGGAATGATCTCAAACACCTGACAATTACATTCCGGAAGTAAATAGAATAGAAAGCAGTGCACGAAGTCGCGAAAGAGGACTACTAAACTTTTCTAGAGGAACAAAACCTAAACAAAAATAAAAAGAAGGAAGAAAAAAATTAGAAAGAAGTAAATCCTCGACGAAAGAAGATAAAAACTTTTTTGTTAGGTGTAAAAAAAGTGGAGAAAAGAGAAGGGAAAGCAAGAATTTATTAAAATTAAACCAAAAACGTCACCAAATAAATTCTAAATCAAGAGCAGACTATAAATTTAAACAAACATGGCTTTTCATTATTTAAATAAAAATAAAAAAAAGGAGGAAAAGGAAAGGAAGGCAAAAAAAGGTTGGAGCCACAATGAAAATCTAAAACAAGGAGTTTCAACTTATTTATTGCTTTTTATTTTTACTTAAAAATCTTCCGCTTCTCCTTTTCTTCTTCTTTCTCCTCCTCCTTCTTCCTCTTGTTCTGTTTGAGCAATATCAACCTGCGACACCCGAACGGCTCGAGAAGGAGGCCAATATAACAATTAAAGATAATGAAAGTTGAAATGACATCTCACTCTCTAATTTTTATTTCACAAATAATGTACAAATAAAGGGTCAAAAAGGGTATTCAAAAGTGGTGATACAAGGACAAATTCTTATAGAAGTGGGCATTACTTTTAAAACGAAAGTCATTTCTCATCTAAAAATATTTTAGTATGAGTCTGAATACTATTTGCCATGCCTACTTTTAACAAGATTTGAACAATACACTACAGATCATCTGCCCGTCCAGAAATTTATTTATTAATTACTTATAGTAAATGTTCATTACATATATGTTACAGTAAATGTGATTATTTGAGTTTTAGGTAAAATTCATAGCGATTATTTATAGTCAACACTAAATTTGGTAAAATACTGAACGTTAATCACATTTATCGACTATTTTATAAAACATTTAACTTGTTATCAGAATTCATGAGAAGGAATGACAGAAACCAAGAATCTAAGCAATTTGATTGGAGTCCCCATTATGAGTTGGAGATTTTATAAACTAGCCGGTAACTGTGATTATTATTCCATTATTTGTCACATTTTCAAAGCTTAGTTTCCCGGAATTTTGTAAGTTCACTAGATTTTTTGTTTTTAGCATAAAATATATGACACAATTCTAAGACTTATAATAATTACCTCGTATGCAATTATTTGTTATTAATTGTTTCACACTCAATAATTTGCACTGAATAACACCACCCATCTCAAACCAAAATCATAAGGCTAATGAATAACCAGAATTTCGTTTTAGTTCTAAAACACGCTCCTCTGCGTGTGCGTTCTGTTAGTGTCATCTTCAACCCCTTTAAATGTTAAACATTATTTGTTTACCTGGCATGGTCGCTTATTAAGTGATATAGTATCTATTTCACCTCTTTTTCATAGCAACATTTCTTTCACTTTTTTTGTTACTCTTCTCCAGACCGAATTCCCTGTTATATCCCTTTTATAATTCTGGGAGTTTAGAGAGTGGTTTGTTTTTTATATAAAAAGGCCTTTTAAAGCTAGACCTTAGCAACTACTTAATATCTTACTGAAGTTAGGCTTCCGCGGCAGTCAAACTTGAAACTGAAAACGTTAAGCACTGGGTTTTTCAGTTCAGTGTTTACCCTGACGATGTCCACAGCTGTCGAAGTGGACGAAACGTTGGATTTTGATTCTAACATGACGCGGTGTAAAAACCCAGTGCTTAACGTTTTCAGTTTCTACTTAATATCTTGTACTTGGTGACAGTTGATAGTCAACTATAAAGAGAAGAAAACATTCCAAACACAAAATCACTAGAAGCAACTAAACAGACTTCAATACAGTATGCTCAAGAGATGAAAACGCGCGCCTAACTATTTCTTAAAGTTTACTTTCTTAAGTAAATGCCTACAATCGTCTTAATGAAACCCATTTCAAATCTTTCTAAGTCTTGAAACTGTGCAGAAAAAAGAAACAAAACAAAGAAGAAAGTCAAGTTAAGAAAGTCACGGGAGCGAAGAAAACAAAGCTGGAAACTCAGATAAAAGAAAGCTCTGATTCAAACAAATGAAACGCAAGTAAGCTCGCTCACACTTAAAAAGGTTGAATGGAGCTTTCAAAGGGATGAGACTGAGGTCACCTCTGACATTTCCAACGCCAGACACACACCCACCACCATCACCACCACCAAAGGATAATTAATGTTTTCAGAACGAAATCCAAACCTTGTTCTTCATGATCCATGCAGGCTTTCTCGCTTTCCTTTGTTTACCTTTCCTTTCTGCCCGTTTTTTTTTACGTTTTCTACTTTTCCTTTGTACCTTCCTTCGTCTTTTGTGGTACAAGTTTAACGTCCAAATACTTGAAACCAATTCTAAACTCTTCGCTGTAACTCTTTGGTAACCACTGACTGACGGTCAGTGGCTCAGTGTTAATAGTAAAATGGCTTCCATACAGCTTTCTTACGAATAGATATCACGACCCGCCACTGCTTCATTAAAATCTCAAACCCCACGCCCGTCTCTTTGACTAATTCTGTCATGTGACCCTTCTTCAAGTACTAACTTTCAATTTCGAACAGAAAGAAACAAATTGTTCCATCAGAATTAAAAAGGGACCGGAAAAGTGTTCTCGATTCGAGGACGTCAGTCACCGAGACGATGTTGAAAGTTTTGGTTGGAGGAGGAGAACGATTGCGTGTTGAAAAGAAAAGGAGACAATAGGAGGCCGACATCAAAGGGATGAGATGAAAAGAAGCCATAAATTGTAAAGACACGGACGGGGTAAGGAGGTAGAAACATGATCGAGCTCAAAGGGAGAGAAGAAAAGATTTCGAATGAGATGGTGAGTTTGAAGAGTTGGAAGTCCGTTTTGTGGCTTCAGAAATGAACAAGTTGAAAATATTATAAAATTACAAATGTATAAAATACAGGGAGAAAGGACCTTCAACCTTGAAAAACGAAACATAAGTGGGAGGAGGAGGAAAATGTTATCTCGAGGAAACTTTTCCTGCACAGCCACGACAGTCCGTCTATCTTATGCCTTTCATCTCACCTTCTAATAACGAATCTACCAAAACTGCAGATAAGGCGAGGGGAGGGAAGGGGGAGGAAAAATTTCCCGGGAAAGCCAACGAATATTTTTCGTGTTGGTGTGTGAAAAATGTGGGCAATTACCCGAGTAAGTCAAGCACATAAAAATTTTCACTTTTATTTTGGAAGCAATTTATCAAACAGAAAAAGAAACAAATGAAGGAGGGAGAAAGGAAGGAAGAAGGAGGGAGGAATGAAAGAAAAACAAGAAGAAGACAAAGATGGAAACAAGAGAAAACAAGAAAAAGGACTTTGGGTGTGTGTCGAGTGAATTATTGGACGAAACAAAAATGATTCCGGGCCTGGAAAAAAATTTCGGAAAGGATAACAAGGGAACAAGGAGGAGGCAGGGAAGTATGGAGGGAGGAGGGATAGCAGACGTAAAAATATTTTTTATGTTTCTCCGTGATTTGAATACAAAATAAAAACTCCGAACCAAAAAAAGGAAACCAAAAGTTAAAACATAAATTTAAACTTTTTTCTCTCCCTGACCCTGAGTCTTCACCTCCTCTCCCGCCATTTTGTCTCACCTGATGGTTCCTTTTGGTGGGTCATTCAGGTTTTGCTAAACATTTTATTTTCTATCTTCCAGGTGTCCTGGATTCGAACGAAAGACCTTCACATACTCACATCCGGTCCGGTGACTTTTACTGCTGATGAGAGGTTCGTGAGTGTCCATGAGATCAACTCTGACTGGAGTCTAAAGTTGCGAAAGAGTCAACCATCAGATTCTGGCGTGTACGAGTGTCAGGTGAACACCGATCCCAAGATGAACAGAAAGGTGACTTTGGATGTCGGTAAGGAGAATGTGGTTTCACTTTGACATTGACTCGGCTTTGTTGTTTGGTGTTAGGTTAGGTTGGACTGTCTTGGGTCTCATTTTTCAGACACAACTATTCGCTGTATTTTGCCTCCATTTTTGGTAGTTCAAATTAACGCTAAACCCACCGGAGCGGTCAATTGACTGGTTTAATCTTTTTTTACCTGCTTAACAAAACACTAGTGTATCATATGAGCATTTGTAAGGTTTCACGGGTGACTATATATCTAAACTAGTACCTGAAATCAAATAAGTGGTGCGAGAAGGTTTGCAGATAAACTTTGTAATATAATAAATGAGAGTAAACTTTGTAATTAGTTTCGAAAGTGAGAGCGACAAACAAGTGAAAAAAATAACATGTTAAACAGCTCAATCACCAAAATTGTGCATTATTTTTGAAATAAGTAGGGCTTAAAAATACTCAATAATAATAATAATAATAATTATTATTATTATTATTATTATTTTTTCCCTGTACAGAGTCGGGGTCAGAATAGTTCTACGGTATCCCACTGCCTGTCGTAAAAGGCGACTAAAAGGGGATGCCCCTAGATCGAGGGGTGACGCTTTGCGTGGGGGCACCAGAAGAAGGGGGGGCGACTCCATACTCTGGAAATACTGATGAGGTCCAGGTGGGTTCCCTTCTGGACCTATTCTTTTGGTTCCAAGAAGCCAAAGGAAGTTCACTGAGCACGATGGGGAAAAAACGGGCTGGCTATCCACAAAGTGGTCCCAGTGAAAAACGAAGGGAGTCCCATGGCCGCATGCCTTGGTCTGGGGCTCTGAACGAGAAGATGAATCAGGGAGAGAGATCTGGCGGGAGGCCGAAGTTTTATGAAAAGGACGCATGCTCTGTGGCTGGAAGCTCACCCAGAGCATAGAGCGGCCCAAGACCGAAAATCTGGTCGAGATGGATGGGATTTTGAGTAGATTCCTTGAACCTGGGGTGTCTCTCGAGATAATCTGCCGGGCGGTGAGTACTGCAGCAGCTGCTTTGGCCTCTTCCACTAGGGAAAACCCTCGAAGAAATGATGGGAGACGGTTGGAGCAACTGAGGGCAAAAATAAGAAGAACAAGGCACAGGGCTTCGAGAATCCAGTTCGTGAGGTATCAAGGAGGGGCGGAAGGTGGCAAAAGCAATGAAGGAATTGCGCCGCACGAATCGGAAACTGGTTCACGAGGTCCGCACTCTCTTGAAGACCAAGGCGGTCAGTAAGAAACTACTGAGACACCTTAGGTGGACAGAGGAGAACAAGAGGTTCTGTTCTAACCGACCAAGGCAGGAAAGATTGGGCTTGCGCTCGGTGAAGGAGAAGGAGACGCACTGGATGGGGTCTACGAGAATCCCAGTCCGTGTGGGGACGTCGAAGCGTTTGAGGAGTTTGGGGCACACTGCCTACAACATCTGCCTTCACTAGAGGAGTCTGGCCATGTCGAGGTGCTGGAGGCTGTGAGGTGCAAAAAGAAACTTTTCTGCACCAGGTGTTCGCGCCCGCGCGCTTTTGGGGTTTGAGTCCTCTATGCCAAAGGTTTCGGCGGGAAGTGCGTGCGAGACCGATGGTGTAGAGGGCTCGGATCGCCACTTACGTTACAACTCTCGGAGAGAGAAGAGTAAAGTTTTAGCAGTGTAAAGTTTCGCGAATGGTAAATCA
Organism: Columbicola columbae; assembly: GCA_016920875.1. NCBI lineage: Eukaryota > Metazoa > Arthropoda > Insecta > Psocodea > Philopteridae > Columbicola > Columbicola columbae. The sequence goes on along the minus strand of JADMLL010000003.1, from coordinate 17,150,169 downwards.
TCCACAGCAGATACAAGAATTGGTGAGCTCCTGTTTTCCAATCCCGGTTTTCTACCATCCTGTGCTCCCAACCAAAATCATCCTCTTTTCAGAGGCGTGGGTGAGTTTTTCATTTAATTTTGTTATTCTCGCGTCCCAGGTCACGGTGGGATTATTCTCCGCCCCAAATGTGCCGCCGGTTCTGCCACCCTTGGTGCCCTGAGTTGGATTGAGCAACTCCAAGAAGTTCTCTCTCCAACGAGCAAGGATGGCCCTCTCCTCAGAGAGGAGAGTGCCGTCTTTGGATTTTACACCTCCAACGATACCCGGATTCCTCCCTCTGAGGCGGCGGATGGTCTGCCAAAACTTTTTCCTGGCAGATCCGTAGTCGGATTCAAGCTGTTCGCCGAACTCCCTCCAAGCCCGCTCCTTGGCTGCTTTCAAAAGAAACTTAGAAGTCCTTCGCGCCTCAACGTAGCGGCCTCGAGAGAGTTCGTCCTTCCGGTGTAACCACACCTTGAAGGCTTCCTTCTTCTCTTTAATGGTCCGCCGGACCTCCGCCACGCAAAGCCACTTCATCCCACAAGCGGTGTAAGTTGCTCGAATCTATCCTTTATGTGGTGCGCAAAAGATTCCCGAACCTCTTCGTTCTGAAGCTTCTACCATATCACACGAGTCGGTACTCCGACCGCGCACTTCTTTGGTTTCGGCCCTGTCCCGTCCAGGTTGAGCTCGCACACCACCAGATGGTGGTCGGTTGACAGCTCAGCTCTTTCATAACCCTCACGTCGCACACGATCCGCCTCTCATACATTGGCACCGTGACAAAGTCTATAGAAACTACAGAGTTCTGGCCAAGTGTGTCACGGTACCAAGTGTACTTGTAGACATCCCTGTGCTGGAAGAAGGTGTTCATGAGCGCCAGGCCATGGGCACAGCCGAAATCCAACAACCTCTCCCCGTTCGGGTTACAGTCGAGGTCGCCGCTCCTCCCCACCATGCCCCTCCACGTCTCAGAATCGTTCTCCACATGGGCGTTGAAGTCCCCCCATCAGGATAAAATTGTCCGCTTTAGCCGCTACTTTCATAGCGGCTTCCACGTCCAACAGGAAGGCGGTATACTCTGACTGGTCGTTAGGTGCGTACACCTGCAGAACAGCCAGAGTTGACGTCTTCAACTGAAGCGTCAGTACCGCCATCCTTCCCCCCCAACAGGGTCCATTCAATTACCCGGTCCGACAGCCGGGGGCTCGTGAGTATCCCCACACTCGCCTGTGGCACCATTGCAGGGTCGACTCTGGAGCAGAAGAGCTTCCATCCGTCGGGAAGATCAACGGTCTCGGATTCCCTAATCTCGGTGGAGGAGACACCCAAGAGATCCAAACGATACCTCCTGGCCCCCTCCACCAGTTTTAGGTGCTTCTCCACCGTTTGCGAGAAAACATTCCAAGTTCTGGTTCTAAGTCGTCATCGTCGTCATCGTCGTCGTCCAGTCATCCATCCTTTATTGCCCCCTTGGGCATTGCGCCTTACCCCCGCGATCCCCGAAACGGATGGCGAGTCCATTGTCGTATTTTTCCATGACGTGGGGGTTTACTGGGGAGATGGAGATTCACCCAGGCAGTGTCCCCTGTACCTGGGTAAGGCTGCTTACTCAAGTAGGGCGCCAGGTTTCCTCGAAGCTTCGTTCACGGCCCAATTCCCTTGTGCCACGTATTCCAGCAGCACGGGTCGCCTAAGACCTTAGGGTTGGGAGGCTGATGGCAGTGTGAAACCACTGGGCGGTGGGGTCGCCACATCCCTACGCCCTGCCACATCATATTTGAAAAAACAATTGAAAAATGTGCAATGCGAATGGAGTCAGTTCCAATTAGAATTTGTTTGTATAAAACATAAAAATGTCAGAAATTATATTTGATTATAACTAATACATGATTACAACTATACTGAGACTGATTTTGGTTGCTAATGCGGACGTTTCATTATACAATTGCATTAAACAAGTTATCAAAATAATTTTCTTCACCGCCTTTACCTCTTCACCAACCTCCCTCCCCCCAGTCTCCCTATACCCTCCTCGTGTAAATAACAGTCAAAACAAGAGAAAAAGTAAAAAAGTCTTTAATAAAAGAAACAAACCATTACTCACGAATGGAAACTTCCGACTTTTCCCTCTCCTTCCTCCCCTCCTCTTCCTCTTTTCCATTTTTTGAGAGAGAAATTAGAAAACGCTTTCCTCATTCTCCTTTTCCACCCTCCTCTGGCTTCCTCTCTCAAAAAAGCAAAAAGTTCCAAATTAAAAATTTGAATTTTTATCCTGATTGCAGAGAGAGAGAGGAATTCTTTGGCAAATGCTGTAGAAGAGCTGAGAGGTAAAGAGGGGTTGATATTTTCAACCCCCTTTCTCTCAGCTCCTACCCTCCCTCTCTTTCCGGTAATATTTTATCGTCGACGCCTTTCTCCAAAAATTCTCATTATCATTTCGCAGCCATCAGAAATCGGCGCGAAAATTTTTCGCTTTTTATCACACATTCGGGAAGAGTCCTGGGAAAACAAATTTTTTTGATTTTGAAATGGGGCGAGGGGTTGAGAGTGAGAATGGCAAGGGTAAGGGCGGAAGATAGAAGGGTTTCATTTACCATCATTGAGTTGCTGATGGTGGTGTTGCTAGGATTACATCCACAGCGAGCCATGGGTGTCTAGTCACGAGGCTCCAAACTCACGTTTCGATTGGGTGACAGATACTCATCTGCTGGGATTCTCAAAAACCCTTGAGGTCTTTGTTTGGGAGGGCGGAGGAGGGGGTGGAATCCCGAAGAAAGTCCTTGACGAAGATAGTTTTCACTCAGAGGCGTGACCCAGTTCGTTCGGCCGTAAGGTTTTAATTAATGTCTTACGTCATTTCGACGTAACGAAGCGTCGCTAAGACAAGACAGTACCATTCCTTTGTCTCCTGGTTCGATCACTCTTTCCATTTAGGTGGAAGGAGAAGAAAGAGGAGGTGGTGGGGGTAGAAGAAGACAAGGAGGAAGGGTCGTTCACGCTTTACTTGACAGTCCCTTCGGGGAAATGTTGATTTTGTTAAATGTGACCTAAGTTAGAGTATCGAGATTGCTTTGTTAACTGTACAAGACTTTGGTCCCTCCCATCTTGGCCCTTGCTAATCTGTATTTTGGAAAAGTTTTAATTACAGATTTTGAAGATTTGGGAGATCCTCCGCCTAATGAATTCGGGCTGTACATGGTTGATGACGAAGGAGAGTCGCCTCACAAAGGTATTGTCTCAATTTTCCTGACAAAATTTAAATCCCCTTACAAATCCTGATAATGACTTTGGTTCGTCAGCAGGTCCGGCGACAAGGATCCTCGGAGAGGAAGAACAATTCGTGAAAACTGGCAGCACGATAACGTTCACATGCGCTGTCGTCGTTCCCGGCGAAATCGTAACGTCTATAGAGTGGCTCAAAAATGGCCGACAGATTTCGTTTCAGGTGAGAAACCTTTGAGTGAAAATTATAAAAAGGTGAGGGATGGTGGACTGAAACTTTGTCTTGTTGTTTACAGGCGTCCAGGGGGGGCATAATCGTAGATACAGAAAGAGGGGAGAAGAAGGCAACGAGTCGGTTGACCGTCGCAGACGTGACACCTGAAGACAGTGGCAACTACACATGCAAGCCATCCAACACAAAAAGTCATTCCGTAGCTTTAGTTGTGATTGAAGGTGAGTTAACTGTAAGAAGTTAACCTGTTTGTTCTATAGGAACCTGTTTTGCTAAGGGTTGTGAGTGCGGAGGAAAAACTTGCCTCTTCTTAAGTAAAACTGTTTTTTCTGTTGACAGGGGAACACATTCAAGCGATGCAGAGGAACTCAAACGGTTCTAGCAGACCAAGTACCACTTGGACAATTCTATTATGTTGTTTATGTGTTAAAATAAAACTCTCATTATAATAATATTGATATTAATATTAATAAACAATACGTGAGGAGGAGGAGACAAAACAAAAGAGAAACAATAATCGCCGGTTGTGTTTGGTGTACAATTCAAAATATAAGTTCATTGGTTCATCAATCATTTTTGTTTGTTAAATCCGCACCCGAAAAGACAACCTCTCGCATCTTTCGAGAAAATCATTTGAATTTTTTATTTTTGTTGATTCTATTTCCGGTTTTTCGATTATACTTCGATTATACAGCATATTTTACCAACTGTAAAAACTGTGTCAGTCTGTAATGAAGGAGAAGAATAACAAAGAAGATTTTACAACAGGTTCATTTTTATCGACAACACGATCGAAACAGCGTTTCCATCTTGATATCTTCTCTCCGGAGATTTGACTCACTTTCATTATAAAAAACTGATCTGTATCATGTTTGTTTGACTGTATTTCAAATTGGACTGTGATTTGTTGAAGGTTTCCCTCTTCACCAGATTAATCACCTTCCAAATCATTACTGAATTCGCTTTTTATTCTCCTCTCATCCTTGTCAGTATACTTAAATGATTGTCTTAATCCTGCAACAAGAAAACGACAAAGAAACCATTCGACTCTCTCGTTGGAACGGATATTGAGGAAATTACTTCCGGTTCTGTAACAAAAACTAAATTGATAAATAAAATATGGAAAGGTTTTAGGTTAATGGCTTCGGGCGTCGGTGCCAAAAATTAGAGGAGGAAAAATCTCGGAGAAAGGTCAACGCACTCGTACAATCTCAATGAAAGGTTTTCCCTTTTCTTTCTCCGACCCTGAACCACGTAACAACAGCCCGAACCCCATGTCTCTTTCAAAATTCCTTCGAGTCGAAAGGAGAAAATGACAGTTTAAATGTCGCGAATGGAATGTTGTTGGTCGCCTTTTTTCTGGCACAAGGTGAGATGGAGGAGGTGAACCGGAAGAGGAATTCATAGGAACTGGGTCAAAGGAGTTTAACAGCCTGGAAGCTGGAGTTTGCCATTTTGACCCTGGAGTAGGCTTCTTCAGGCCATTCCATTTTCAGTATTTCTCCCAGTTAGGACTCCCCGTTGCAAGCCGCGACTCTCCTCTAGATGTCGTCAGCTATCACTACGGCTTTTAACTTTTTTTCGGTAAAAGTCTGTGTAGCGGAGTCAACCATTTTTGGGAGTTTTCCAGTACTGGGTACTTCTTCGTACTGGACTTTTTTTGTGCTGGAGTTGTACTTCCCTTGCTTTGCATTTGAGTATACATTTTGTACCAAACCTATGAGTCGCAGTACGCCACTACGAAGCTCCTTTTTGGCGGTCGGGCAACCCCAAAAATTTATTGGCGTGAACAGAAGGTGGTGCGGCTTTAAGGGAGATTCTTGTTTGGGAAACAACCCTTACCTTTAAAATTTTTCTAGGAACTGATTAAGTGAGGAGAAGAAACACAGTAAAAATAAAAAAATAATAATACCACAACTATAATGGTGGTGATATAAATTACAGTAAGTTATGAATGTTGTTAGAAGAGCTAATTCATTTAGAAATTTTACGTTCCAAAAGAATTCTCTTAGTCTCAAAGGAGAAACTGTTTTAAAACGTTTTATTTCCATTTCTCTCTGTTTCCCTCCTCCCTCTCGTCCCTCACTTCATCTCTCCTCTCGCGATTTCACTCCATTTCGAATCCTAACGGTTGCAACTAAATTCATTTCATTGGATTTCGTGAACGAACCCAAGTGAAAATCGCTTTAACTCGAGTTAATTAGTCAAAGGAAAAGTTTCCTTTCGGGTCAGCTTTCACGGGAGGCGGGGGTGGTGCTGGGAGAAGGGAAAATCCTTGGGATGAACTTTTCGAGAAAGGTAGGCATAAAAGTGGTTAAAAGTCACCCCCCGTGAAAAGATTAAGAGAAGGTTAAGACAAGGGACGAAGAAGATGAGGGGTTTGAGATTAGAAGATGGCCGAATGGTTGGATGACTCCTCACCAACAGCAACAAAACAAAAACAAAAACAACTTTTTTTCATTCTTCTCCGGAAAAGTCGTAGCGTGAAATGGAAAAGGCAAGGTCCGCGGATATTTAACGAGGCAGGAGCACCGGGCCGTGATGTGGTTGCCGTCATCCTTCACCCCGCGTTCCAATTAAACGGCTGGCTAGACGCAAGAACACAACAGTTTCGCCATTCCATCATCCCCCTCCACCATCCACCCTCCGACAGCAAAGACTCTTCCTCCTCTAACGGTGTACACGCCTGACCCGGCCTGACCTGCTACGCTACAGTGGCTTCCATGGGGATGAAAACGAAAGGCCTCCTCGTAATTTCAACCGGAAGCTCGACGCCATCATTCCAAAAACACCAAACAAAAATTTCCTTTTTCCGGAAAATCACTTCCTCTTCACTTCCGGTCCAGAAAAACGTTAACATTTCGATTCTTAAACATATTTTGAAGTTGCCCCAGTGAAACTGTATATTGTTGAAAGCTTTCTCAAGAGAAGAAGAGTATCTGGAGATGGTGAGGAGGCCGAGGACGTAGAAAAGGAGGGGCAAGAGACCTAAAATTTGGTGATAAAAAAAATCTCAGATGCTTCTTTAATATAAACCCTAAGAAGTTAGCTTCGAAGAGTCGACAGAGGGGGTTGGTGGTGGGTGAAGGGAGATGAAAGGCTCCGTATATCACTATAAATAGATATCATCAATTCGCGAGGCGGTAATTCGAGAAAGCATGACGAGAGAGAAGAGGAAGAAGAGAAACGGTCCAATGAATTGTGACTAATCGGAGGCAGCTGAAGGATTTCTCACGACTTAAACCCGATTCGATTTCGCCTCCTTCTTCCGCTCCTCTCAAAAGCTCATCTCCTTCTACCCCCTATCCACCCACTCAGCTTCTTCTCCCGCTCCCCGGCTTTAACTTTTTTTGACAACAAAACATCGGAAAGCTCCAAAATCGGACCTGACAATCCTCCCAGCATCGAACGCCTTTGTTTTATGGTTGAAATGAATTATCTATGAAAGTGTGCACTACTTTTGAAATAAACCGTACAAAACTGTGCAATATTTATGAAACCATCTCGACTCCGAGTTGGAACCAAACTCTCACCTACTGAGAATGTCAGTAGCTTTAAACATTGGCGAAACGCCTGAGCCAAGGTAAAGGAACCAAAAATCTGACTTGAGGGACGTAACAACCAAATGATTTTATGTGATTAAATCATTTTATATGTACAGTAGAAAAATCTCCAAACCTAACTCTATACTGTAACTCATCTGATTGGAGCAAGATTCGACACTCCATATCGCAGTCTTCTTTCTTCGTGGTTGTTGATTATGTAAAAAGCTGGATGAGGTAATAAGGACTCTGGATTACATACTTTTGGGTTTTAGTGAAAGCTTCCTCGTTGGAAGTTGTTTTTAAAATTTCAGTCTTGATTTGTTACAGCCTGATTTCTGTCTCACTTCTTGAGCAGAATTCTCAGACTAGTTGAATGATTGCCAGTAATACAAACCAACTGTTCTTATTAAAAATATGATACTATAACGGTAACAGTCCTGAAAATCTCAAAACTAACCATTTTAAGGGATGAAGGAAGGAAATATATAAACCTAATTATGTGACCTGGTATGGGTTATAAACTAACTTCCTGAAGAAACAAAATGACGAGTAATTGTAGTAAATAATTATGTTACTATGGTACCTGTACGAGTATTCAGCTCAGTTGTACACACCCAAACATCTCAATCACACCCTCAACCTTTCTTAACTTCTGTAGACACTAACACAACTACAGTCTCTGAAGAAGGAAGATAGAAGAGGTGACTCAAAATGTCATTTAGTAGGAGAGGATGGCTCAGGGACGGATTTAGAAAACGAAATACAACAAGAAGAAATGAAATTTCAAAAATCATTTAATTAAAACAATAATTCCATTTATTTTTCAATAATTTTCTTCGTTCCGCGCTTTTATTTATTTATTTATTTATATTACATTATACATATTAATTACATTTATTTTATTTTATCACAACCTACGGAATGTTTTTGTTGGTTAGTTCACCATTTTCGTTATCTTTTAAAACACTAATAAAATCACTAACGACGGAATGTTTCTGATGAAGGCTTTGGTAGGTGGGTTCGGGAAAGGAAAGGGGGTGTCATCAAACCTAAAAGCAAAATAAAGGTGAAGGACATCGGGGGAAAGAAAGAGAGGGAAGTTGAGTTAAGGGAAGAGAAAGAAGATTAAAAATGTGGACAAGATCACCTAAGAATGAATGAGCAACATTGGATAAGATACGTCCGAGCAGCGACGGCAAATCCTGGTATGAAGACGCAAGCGGAAACAGAAGGAGTTCCACTGCTGCTATGTTCGCCATGTTGCATGGCAGCCGGATGTTCACCTAATGGAATATAAACAGAAGAACGCCAGTTAATTAGGATGTCGGTCGAGGGTAGTTGGATGACCGGGAGCGGGAGGTGTGTTACTCACCGTTGAGAACGTGAACCCAAACGCTGGACGGGTTCGCGTTGCTCGGTACGCAGGTGTAGTTTCCAGAGTCTATGAGAGATGCCTTCGTCACGAGTAACTTGCTCGTGGTTCCCGACTCGGTTTTTTCAGTCTCCAAACTGATTCCGCCTCGGGGAGAATCGAAATCCACGACGGATGGACCGTGATACCACAGGACAGAACTCGGAGGCGTCGAGTGGACGTTCACGGAACATGTCAAGCTGATCGTGCTCCCCTTCTTCACGTACACGTCTTCCGGACCTTGAATGGTAGCTTGAGCAGCTGAAACAAAACCTAAAACCTTAGATATTGTACCGCTACCAGGTGGCCTAAATCCGAAACTTTCTCCCATATCATCAAAAGCAACCCTCCCTCTCTCAGTTTCTTTTTTTCTTCCCAGTTACACTAAATTAATTTCCCTGAGAGAATCGATACTAACTCAGCTTCTTTTTTAATCATCTGATGACGTGAAAGCAAAATAAAAACAACAAAAGCTTCCGGAAAGCTCTCTTCTTCATGAAAATGACGAATTAAAGTCAAAATGGCCGCCAACACACATCCTTCCCTATACTCGAACCCTTGAAAGGTGACTCTCGTGTTTCTTCAATTCAGTACTTCATCTGTGTGTTTGTGTGTGTGTGTATATATGTGTATTACGTATATTATATCAGTCTAGAGTTCAACCAGAGCCTGAGGAATAAATTTCGACTTTGAGAGCAACACTAATTTGTGGTTTAGTAGTTACTTATACATTCCTGTGAACCGGATACAAATATTTCCTTGAACATTCAACTTGGAAATTCACATAACTACAATCAAACAAAACGATTCTACCCGTAAAAGAAAGTAAAGAAAACACTAGACGCCAACAAAGGAGTAAAACAGAAAAAAAAACACAAAAAGCAAAAAGCTTCAATCAACTTCCCGTGGTAAGACAGAACAACAGCATGAAAAAAAAATAACAAAACAAGAAACAAAATGGACGCCGACAGAGAAAAGGATAAAGAAAAAACATCCGGGCCGCCATGATGAAATTTGGTTTGTAAATTTTTTCCAAAATAGTTTTTAGTGGTAGAAGTGAAGAAAGAAAAGGAAGTCCAAATAAAATTCGTTACCGACTTTCGAGGAAAAGAGTAGAAGAAGGAGAAGAAAGAAACGAAAAAGAGCTTTCGAAGCTTTAACTTTAGAAAACACTTTTAACTCAATCACTCCCTCCGCCTCCAAAATATATTCAATTCAATATATAATATAAAAAGTTTTTGGGGGATCGGGTTTGAAGCTTGAAGGAGAGAAAGGAAGACGACGTGCGAGTGTGCGAAGGAGGAAGAGGAGGAGAGAAAAGATAGAGAAGAAGATGAAGGAGGAGGAGAGAGAGAGAGAGAGGGAGACATAAAAGCTTGTATATGACTGCGAGGTCGTTCGCGGTTGAATATTTTGGGTTTTGGTTTTCGAGGTAAAGAGAGACCTCAAAGGTGAAAGAAAAATGGCGTCTGTCCACTGAGTTTGGGGTAGTGTGGGCCCTATTTTCTTTGGGTACCCTTCATCAAAGAACTTGTCACAAAACAAAAACTGCGGACATGAAAACGACAAAGCTACAAAACACAAACCAACAGGGTTTGTTTCTATGTATGTGCTGGCATAACTCTAAAACGCATGAACAAATTTCAATAAAATTAAGCATAGACCCAACCCTCAACTAAAAGAAAACTGTTAAAGAATGTTAAAAATCAATTTATTATTATATGTTACATTAAGTAATATTAAAATTATTTAAATGAAGTGACAAGTCTTTTTAAGATAATAAAGGTGAAACATTTCTATTTAATTATACAGGAGTTTAAGGTCAAGAAATCTTGTATTTAAATAAATAAATAAATAAGAGTTAAAAAAATGGAGTCATGCAACGGAAAGTAAACAAAAAAAATGAAAAATACTTCTTTCTCAAGCAGCAAAATACTAAAAAAGAAAGAAATAAAAAAAAGAAGAAAATAGAAAAAAGGGTTTCCTACCATATTTCGAATTCCTGGCCGAATTACGACCCTGGCTGTCAAAACCATCAGAGGTCTTGTCTGGAAAAAGGAAAGAAATAAGTGAGACAGATACGGCAGTCATATAAAACTAATTAGGATGGCATTGGAAAAAGTGTGAAAGATAGAGAGAGGTGAAGGCAGTGACGGGGGAGCCCACGTTCCGGAGATAATAGGACACGTAAGAGGAAGAGAGAGAGAGAAGAGGTCACCAAAACGATAAATCACCGCCTTCGCGACCGAGGATTTCTGTGTCAAAATTCGTTTCTGCTATTTCCCCCAAAATTTTTTTTGTACCCTTCCTCCCTCAGAAACAAAAAAATGAAATTAATTTGTGGTGTTTCTGTCTGTCTATTTGTCCGTCTGTCTGTTGGAATTGACATTGGCATTATTTTTTTTTGGTGAAATCCGTTCGAAAGGGAGGAGGAAGACAGTTCCGATCGGGTTTGTATGATTGTGTTGATTGTTAGTCAGTATGGCACTGTTTGTGCTGCTCAGACTTGCGGCCATCACTTCATTGGAAAGTGATTCAATCGGCTCAAGGCCAAGAGGCTCAAGAAGAAAAGGAAAATGACAGAAAAGGCAGACCGAATGAATCACTTCATATACCTGTAAATATTATGCTAATTGTAAAATAGCCCCTCCGGACAAAATGCTCAGGTATGCTAAGAAAATGTTTCATTGTTCTATGGGCCGCTCCAACGGGTCATTCAAGGGAATAACGGTTTGTCAAACCCTTTTTTGGTTTAAAACTAAAAACGTTAAACACTGGGCTTTATTACCGCCGTTTTTTAACACCGCGCCATATTAGAACACAAAGCCAACGTTTCGTTCACTTCGACAGCTGTGGACATCGTCAGGGCGAACACTGAACTGAAAAGAGAAGAAGAGAGAGGAAACGACTACTTGGAAGTAATTGGAAAGGAATGGGGTCAACGGACGAGGATGGTTGAGTAGAGATAGGAGAGGTATAGAAGGGAAGAGGAAAACAAAGGAGAAAAAAACCCAGTGTTTAACGTTTTTAACTTCAAGTTCGACTGCCGTGGAAACCTAACTTCAATAATCCTTTTTTGGTTTGCTCATACTAGAATTAACTATAATAAACCTTTGGAATAAACTATTCCAAATTCAGTAATCAGTGGTTTCGTTTATTATAACCTTACCACACTTCATCACTCCAAAGGGGTGATTTTAAGGCATCAGAGGAGTTGCCCATTGACAGACTTCCTCATCATCACCAGCGACCACCACAGGGAGAGTCAACCATGAAGCGTCAAGGTTTTCTTCGTTCGGAAGTCCGAACAGTGCTATCTTTCATTTTGATTGGAATGTTTGTGCAACCGGATCTTGCTCATCGACCAGTGGAAGTGATTGATTGGTCATCACTGTCAAATTCATTCCAATAATCCTAAGTTTCACGCAGAACAGATTACAGGATTATTTTCTACTCCTGTCCTAAGACGTGTTGGACACAACAGGAACAGTTTTCGTTTTGCCCTCCCGTGACTGGTAGTAGCCCTTATTAAGCTTTTTGCTCACTAAATTCCTCTTTGTCTTCATCATTCTTTCAAAACTCTTTTTGTATTCTTACGTTCAACCCAATAGTACTCCCGACTGGACTTGTACTAATTTACAAATATGTCTGTTGTTAAGCTGTTGATCAAATAACAATTTGACAACAATGTTGTCGTCGTTTATGTTCGTCCCTCTTTCACAATACTAGAGTCTCTTCCTCCGCAGCAACTACTTACTTTCATTATATGATAGCTGCAAGAACAGTTCGGCAGTTGCATCAGATTAAAGTCGAAGAGAAACAGAAAGAAGAAGAAAAGAAATAAACAGACCGAAAGACAATAAAAAGCAAAAAGAAAGAAGGGAAGCAAGAAAATGGACCTAAGTCAAGTAAAAAATCCTCCTCCTCTCAAAGAAAACCTTCGGAAAACTTTTAAAAGCTTTTCTTAGAATTTTTCTTTCCCAACTTCAATCAACTGTGAAAAAATTATTTTTTTAATGAATCCGTCCGTCCGTCTATTTGGCTGTCTGTCTCTTGTTCTTTCTTTTAATTAACTTTTACAAAGTCTTAAAAGTCATTCAAAGATTTTTCTGTCTACCTCAAATCCCTCTTTTTGTCCTAAAACAGTCAGTTTTTGTCATTTTATTATGATAATAAATATATATCTCCAGAATACAGTAACAGAGGGAGAGAGAGGGAGCAGAAAAATTCAGAGGAAACACTAGCAATAAAAAAATGAAAAGTGAAACAAAGTGGAAAAAGAAGAGAGAATGAGAAAAACAGGGAAAAGAGGGAACAGGAAAAATTGACAGAAAGGGATGAGAATGAAAACAAGAGAAAAAACAAAACAGAAAATGAGAAAAAGAAGAAAGAAAAGGGGGGAAATAGTAGAGAGAAAGAGAGAAAAACAGAGGAAAACAGGGAAACAAAGAAAAGAAGCAAGAGAAAGTGTAAAAAACAGGAAAAGTAGACAGAACGAGGGTTAGAAACAAAAGAAAAGAGGAAAAGGTAGAGAACCAGAGAGAGAGAGATGGAAAGAGAAACTGAAAAAGAAAGGCAATACAGAAAGCCATTGTTTCCAGCCCCCCCTGCCCCCTGCGCTTCCTCTTCTGTTCTCTTAGAAAACGTTAAATTAAAACGTTTTTCATCCGGGGGGCCTCTTATAAATCTTTTTTAAATATATTAAAAACTGGTCAGCTGTAAACTTCGGGTCGTTCATTTTGATATTTTATAGTAAAAGTTTTTCCACTTTTCTGACATTTTACTTTCAATTTTTAACTTGAGAAACTTTTTAAATTTTGATTTATCGTAAATGGGTTACATTGTTACTAACTGGAACGAAGTGGATGGAGGCCGAGTCGCTGGAGAGAGCGAGGGTTGGCAGAATCGAGAGTGAGAGGGTGTGATGGGAGAAAAAGAAATGGTTGAAGGCCAAACGAACTTTTCAAACCTAAAAAGGAACAAAAACCTTTTTTGGAGGCGTAAAGACCTCCCTAACCCTTCTGTCCGAGGGAAGGGAATGCGTCCCTCTGTCTTTATGATTCGGGCGGGGTGCTACACAAGAAGGTTTGCTGATCCCAAGAAAGACTTGCAATTACGCTAATAAGTACGAAAACTCGAGTTTGAGTACCGTTCTCGATACTTAGGTATGACAGGCCAGGTAGGTTAAAGTTAGGGATAGGGAACATACCGTCGTATGTCCGGCAAGACAGAGGAGACGCCTCTGTAGGGGGGGGGGGGGAGGATCTCCCGCTATGGAACGTAGTATTAAAGATACTAGACAGCGAGGATAACTGGGATGTTTTTGCCGCTTTCTGTGAGGGGGGTGATGGTACAGAAAGAAGAGGCCGAACGCTCGCGGGAGGAGGGTCGCGGTACCCTTCTAGGTCGTACCCCGAACTGACTTGGATGGATCAGTACGGACTGCACACGGTTTCTGTGCAAAACGGCTGCAGGCTAGTGGATGGCCGGGTGGCGAGGGAAGGGATTTGTCTGACTTTACAGTCGCAGGGTTGAGAAGATCGCGGATGATTCTGAATGTGTTCCCGGGTCTTCTCTGAAAGTCCTTAGGATGTCCACTCAGGTGAGTCCGACATACTCCCTCCCTCCTCCCCAAAGGAGGGACGAATACGCATAAGAGTTCCCCTGGAAAAAAGGATAGGGTTCGAACTCACAACCGTAACTTCTTCAGTTAGGCTCTGTGACCATCACCACACATCTCCTTCTACTTCCTATTTTACGGTCGCCTAAAAATTTTGAGTATAGAGAACACTATATGGTTGAACATTACTGTTAAGCCTTTAAAAATCAGTTCTAGGTCTCTTTTCGTGCGTATTATTTTTATGCGACATTGAAGTTACGCTCTTCTGACTTCACCCAATAATAATGCTCCTTATCCTCATAATTTTAACATGTCTCCTTAAGTTTTGTTCAAAATATACATGTTACTCAACCGTTATTCCCTTGTTTGGAGGTATACCACACAACTAAAGACGATAACATAATTTATCACATAAACAATTAGTACAGTTTATCGCGGCGGTTATTTCAAATAAGCAATTCCATACTTCCGTCTTGATTTCAAATAAACCACTCATCCCTTCAGTTGAAATAAGCGATTTACATATCTGTCTTAATTCCAAATAAATAATTGCACACCGCCACCCGCAATTTCAAATGAACAATTTCACATGTCTGTTTTAAGTCCAAGAAAAGAATTTCACATGCCTCCCTTAGTTCCAAATTAACAGTTCTACACTTAACTATCATTACTAATTACTATGACAACACGGATGGTCTGGATGACTTAAGTATGGAAAATAAGTCCGAAAATTAATGGAGAGGTTCTTTCCTCGGTGTCGATTTCACAATCATCAGGCAGTATTCTGCTCTAACTGACACAAATCATGACCAGTGAGTAGTTGTTTAGGTTGTGCTTAGTTGCTTTGGTGGTAAAACTGTGGTAAGTTTTTAGATCATTTTAGTTATTTGTTTTATTTTATCTTTCCTATTTATGTTACGGTATAACACTTTTGAATTTCGCTTCTACCAATTCGAAATTTCGAGAGATCTCATTGTTGTCTGTTTAACAGAAAAACTAATAAGGCGACAAATACGCTGTTCCTTAGTCACAGAAACAGGAGGTAAACCACAATCTAATTTAATGACAGTCTAATTGGACTTATTTAAATTTCCGTCCTAACTCTTTGAGAATTTGCTCAAAACAATTCCAAATCGGAGCGGTATGATAGTTTACTATTTAATACAGGAGTTACCTGTTAGGTAAGTCAGTTAAATCAACTAAGAATAATTATTAAAGTTGTACATTGATGAATCAGATGACCTTGAGGTCATTTTGGGTCTCTTTGGAATGTTTTCGAAAGGAGAAGAGCTACAATCCCGCAAAAAAAAAATTGAGTTTTTTTCACAAGAAAGTTTGGTGTAAGGATGGATGGAAGAGGAGGAAGGGGAGAGGAAGGAGGCAAAAAACAACAAAATACAAAAACGTTAACAAAGAAAATGGGAGGAAAAAGAAGGAAATCCGCATAATCGAATTTCAATTTCGAGTGTTTTCCAAGGGAAATCATTTTTCCATCGCAAAAGGAAAAGGAGGAGGAAAAAAAATATTTCCTAATGAAAACGTGGCTGGAAATTCTGATTAATTTTCTCTCAAAGGCTTCCACCCCCTCTCCCTCCTCTCAACCCCCCATCATCATCCTCTTCCTTTCTTCCTTCCTACCCAAAATATAAAGTAGAACTTTAATCCTTCGTATTCTTCTTTTCATTGGCCTCTGTCTTCTACTTCCATTCCCTTCCTCTCCTCACCCCTTGCTAACATCCTCCTCCTCCTCTGCTCTGTATATACGATAACCAGCAATATCGGAGCAGATATGAGTGCTTACTGTCACCGTTTCCTTTTAACCTAAACCTTTCATCTTGTATTTTCGTCGAAACCTCTAAGGTCTCATCACGATTTTAATCGTTAATCAAAAGAAATTCTATTTCTTCTTTTCATCTTTTTCCTCCTCTCTCTCCCTCCCCCTTCCCTCTACATCCTTTCCTTCCTCTTCCTTCCTTCCGTTTTGTTTCCTTTCCTCTTTTACTTTCTATTAAAAAACTTTTGGTTCAAGATTTTTGCGAGATAAATGAAGAACTTGGGATGACTACCCCTTTTTCGAGAAAAGCGGAAAATTTTCGTTCTCGTCTGGACGAGAGAAGAGAATTGGAGGGAGAGAGAGGAGGAGGAAAGAAAGTAATTGTTCTCTGCTGCCAGTTTTCGAATTTAAATCTTTTGCGTTTTCATTTGATGATCCCTCATCATCTATTCTCGAATGAATAATTGTCGACTCGTCCTTTTTTCTTTATTTCACTGTTTTTTGTGTTTCGTTTTTGCTTCTTTCTTATTCCAACCCCAACCCCCATTACCCTCCTTCATCCAAACCTTTTAAGAGAAATCAACTCTTTTCGAACAAAACAATTTCCTCTTCGGTCTCTTCCTCTCTTTCTTCATCTGGGAGACTGTATTTGCACCCCCTCGTTGTAGCTACTTCAAATGTAACCCCTCCGCTGATCCTTATGACTATTTATGGGCTATACTAATTTTTTGTTGCTGGGACCAGCTATGAGACCACGCAAGGGTATACGTGTTGGAGCGAGTTTATGTGAGATAGCTATCGTCTGATGAAGGCTACTGCGAACTGAGCATTACTACCACGCTTATGAATCTAGGAGGAAGTTTTTTGGTGAAGGGTGACAGATAAATTAAAATAAGACATTGTAACTAAGGTAGATCGGCACAAAAATCTAATGACAGTCACCCTGAAGAGATTTGGTCTTGGGACCGTTGGGATGATAGGCGAGAGCTCTACCCCCTTACCCACCAAGCCCTTTTAACTATACTAATTATCAGTGTCCCTCCATTTTGGTATCAACACCAAAACCCATTTAAAGAAAAGCCCTGATCAAACTCTTCAAAATTAATTCACGAGTCCTCACCTCACGAGTCAGGAAAAGGTTTTGACGCCTTATCGCACGTGGGAAACACGTGTCAAAAGTTTCAAACTTCTCTTTCCAACCCTTTCAAACCTTCACGTCTAAAAATAATTCTCAAGTCTTTCCCTGTTTCCTTTGACCACCATTTCGAACGGGTTTCCCTTTTAAAAATTCTTCTTTGACAACCTTTCTCCTCCTGTGTTTGACCACTGACAACTTTATTAAACCATTGCTTCTCAAATAAATTGAAACATTGGCCTTTGTAACCTCCACCACTATTTTTAATAACGCTAATTGGATTATTTTGTCAGCTAGTATGACGTTTTACTTTCTCTACTCATCTTTATTAGCAAAGTCTAATAAAAATCGATTAGACTTCGAGCGATTTAAAAAAAATTTTTTTAGATCCTGAAAGAAATACTTCTTTTAATTACTCACTTGAGTGAGTAATTACTACCAATTCTCTCTCTCTCGGCGTTTGATACATTGAGTAGTTTTTAGGTCTAGTATAAAAGTAACGAGGGGAAGAGCAGGAACCTGACCCATGTGTTAAAAGTAGAGAAAAGTAGAAGTCAAAGACTGGAAAAGAAGATTTTGAAGAGAGGGAAAGTTAAAGAGAGAGAAAAGATAAAACGAGAAAAAGAGTTGAGAAAAGCTTGCGGTTAAGAGAAGAGTGTTATGGAGTCAAGTTATTGTCTTTGGAATGCTGCAGAAGAATTAGAATGGATCGCTAGTCCAGAAGATTCCTCCTTGACATTGACATTGGATGAACCAAGGCGTGTTGTCTATGATACAGACATCAGATGTCTGGAGTAACAAAAGTAGACAAAAACTTGGTAGAGGTCGGAGTTTCTAATCTTACCGCACTCAAAATTTGACGTAACGTAATAACCGAAAAACTAACATAACTAAAAATAGTAGTAGACGCGATAGTTTTAAATCAGGGTTTCTTAAACAATGGGTCGCGACCCCAAATGGGGTCGTATAGCAAGCATTCTGGGGTCGCGAGAGATTTTAATGTCAAATATTTAAATACCATAATTTTATACCATCTAGATGCGTATTTGTGCGGAGTCACACTTACACACACAAACAAAGCTTACAAAGAGCTTTCGAGTGACTCAAACTTACTTACTTTTCATGGACCCGCTTATCCGTTAGGGTCGCGGGGTGAGGGAAGCAATCAAGGACTTCCAACTAGAACGATCTTCCGCTATTGAGGTCAGAGAACCCGGGGTTATCAGGCGGGATTCGGCCAAGGCCTTCACCCCCCTGAGCCACCCCCGCCGCGGACGGCCACGGGGTCGCTTTCCTCCCGGGCACTCCGACAGGACCCGACGAATCAGACGTTCTGGGGGAGCCTCTGAACGTGCCCAAGCCATCGGAGGATGGATCTCTCGATCCGGAGAAGAAGCGGCTCGACCTGAAGCCCCTCGCGAATGGCTGTGTTGCGACATCTATCCAGCCTCGACGCACCGGCCACCGCTCGGAGATACCTCATTTCGGCCGTTTGTATCCGGGACCTGATCCTTTCGGTCATCACCCACACCTCATGACCATAAGTGAGGACAGGAGCGGAAGATGCTGAGCTTTGCCTGGGTGCTCAGCCCAGCCCCCCCTCCTCACTACGGACCCCCCCAACTGTTGCATCACTGCGCCAGCCTGGGCGATCCGAGACGCGATCGATCTCTGCGTCTGTCCTGTCATCACTTGTGAACCAGACCCCAAGGTACTTGAACTTCTCCACCTGCCCCAGCGCGGCTCCGCGAAAGCGGATGTCGCACTTAACGGGCTTCCCCGAGATCACCATCACCTCCGACTTGGTCACGCTGATCCTCATCCCGGCCTCGGCACATGCGGCGTCGAAACCGTCAAGTGCCCGCTGGAGTTCAAACTGGGTGGATCCCAGAAGGACGAGGTCATCCGCATAAGCAAGATACCCCACCTCCAGGTCCCCATATCTGAAACTCTCACTTCCTCGGCTGCACTGCAGCATCCAATCCATATAAATTATGAAAAGGAGAGGCGACAGCATGCAACCCTGGCGGAGTCCAACGGACACGTCGAAAGGCTCCGACGTGACGCCATTTATCCTAACGCAGCTCCTGCATCCCCCGTACAATGACCCGATGGCCCTCAAGAGGGAACCACCGATGCCATATGTCTGGAGGACCTCCCAGAGTCTCCCGCGAGGGTCCCGGTCGTAGGCCTTTTCCAAGTCGATGAAACACGCAAAGACTGGTCGGGCGTACTCCCAGGACCCCTAGAGGATGAGCTTCAGGGTCAGGAGCTGGTCGGTCGTGCTTCTTCCGGGACGGAATCCACATTGACCCTCCCCCAGCCTGTCCTCGACCACGGATCTGCAACGGGCCTCCAGCACCTTCGCAAAGACTTTCCCGGAGAGACTTAGCAGGGTGGTGTCCCTATAATTGGAACAATCACTCCTGCTCCCTTTCTTAAAGATTGGGACAATCACCCCTGTCTGCCAATCCTCCGGTGCTGTTCCTCCCTGCCAGGCCACCGTAATGACGCGAGTGAGCCAAAGGACTCCCTCTTCCCCTAGCGCCTTCAACATCTCGGGCCGGATTTCATCCACACCAGCAGCTTTGCCGCTCTTGAGCGATTTAATCGCCCGAGCGACTTCAGCCACGGTGGGACTATTCTCCGCCCCCAGTGTGGCGCCGGTTCTGCCACCCTCGGTGCCCTGAGTTGGATTGAGCAGCTCCGAGAAGTACTCTCTCCAACGAGCAAGGATGGCCCTCTCCTCAGAGAGGAGAGTGCCGTCTTTGGATTTCACCCCTCCAACGGCACCCGGATTCCTCCCTCTGAGGCGGCGGATGGTCTGCCAAAACTTTTTCCTGGCAGATCCGTAGTCGGATTCAAGCTGTTCGCCGAACTCCCTCCAAGCCCGCTCCTTGGCTGCTTTCAAAAGAAACTTAGAAGTCCTTCGCGCCTCAACGTAGCGGCCTCGAGAGAGTTCGTCCTTCCGGTGTAACCACACCTTGAAGGCTTCCTTCTTCTCTTTAATAGCCCGCCGGACCTCCGGGTCTCCCCACCACGGAGTCCGCCTGCAGCCACCGCCGCCACGCCAAGCCACTCCTCCACTTCCCACGAGCGGTGGAAGTTGCTCGAATCTATCCCTTATGTGGTGCGCAAAAGATTCCCGAACCTCTTCGTTCTGGAGCTTCTCCCATATCACACGAGTCGGTACTCCGACCGCGCACTTCTGTGGTTTCGGCCCCGTCCCGTCCAGGTTGAGCTCGCACACCACCAGATGGTGGTCGGTTGACAGCTCAGCTCTTTCATAACCCTCACGTCGCACACGATCCGCCTCTCATACATTGGCACCGTGACAAAGTCTATAGAAACTACAGAGTTCTGGCCAAGTGTGTCACGGTACCAAGTGTACTTGTAGACATCCCTGTGCTGGAAGAAGGTGTTCATGAGCGCCAGGCCATGGGCACAGCCGAAATCCAACAACCTCTCCCCGTTCGGGTTACAGTCGAGGTCGCCGCTCCTCCCCACCATGCCCCTCCACGTCTCAGAATCGTTCTCCACATGGGCGTTGAAGTCCCCCATCAGGATAAAATTGTCCGCTTTAGCCGCTAATTTCATAGCGGCTTCCACGTCCAACAGGAAGGCGGTATACTCTGACTTGTCGTTAGGTGCGTACACCTGCAGAACAGCCAGAGTTGACGTCTTCAACTGAAGCGTCAGTACCGCCATCCTCCCCCCCCCAACGGGGTCCATTCAATTACCCGGTCCGACAGCCGGGGGCTCGTGAGTATCTCTCTTTTCTTGGTGGAGGAGACACCCAGGATATCCAAACGATACCTCTTGGCCCCTTCCACCAGTTTTAGGTGCTTCTCCACCGTCAACGAGAAAACATTCCAAGTTCCGGTCCTAAGTCGCAGTCGTCGTCCAGTTGTCCGTCCCATATTGCCCTCCCTCGGGCATTGCGCCTTACCCCCGCGATCCCCAAAACGGATGGCGAGTCCATTGTTGCTACTGACCATATTGCAGGGGGTTTAAGGGGAACATGAAGGTCCACCCAGGCAGTGTCCCCTGTACTTGGGTAAAGCTACTTACTCGGGGAGGGCGCCAGGTATCCCCGAGGCTCCGTTTACGACACAACTCCCTTGTGCCACGCACCCCATCAGCACGGGTCGCCTAAGACCTTAGGGTTGGGAGGCTGATTGCAGTGCGGAATCACTGGGCTTTGGGGTCGCCACATCCCTACGCCAAGGTGACTCAAACTTAAAACTAAAATTTCAAAAAAAGCTTTTGATTGCGGATACTTCGCTCAGGCTGGGGCAGTAATGCAACAGTTGGGGCGGTCCGTAATGAGGAGGGCTGGGCTGAGCAACCAAGCAAAGCTCAGCATCTTCCGCTCCGTTTATGTTCCTGTCCTCACTTATGGTCATGAGGTGTGGGTGATGACCGAAAGGATCAGGTCCCGGATACAAACGGCCGAAATGAGGTATCTCCGAGCGGTGGCCGGTGTGTCGAGGTTGGATAGGTGTCGTAACACAGCCATTCGAGAGGGGCTTCAGGTCGAGCCGCTTCTTCTCCGGATCGAGAGATCCATCCTCCGATGGCTTGGGCACGTTCAGAGGCTCCCCCCAGAACGTCTGTTTGGAGAAGGCGTTGGCCGAATCCCGTCTGATAACCCCGGGTTTTCTGACCTCGATGGCGAAGGATCATTCCACTTGGAAGTCCTTAGTTGCTTCCCTCACCCCGCGAGCCTAACGGATGAGCGGGTCTATGAAAAGAAGAAGAAGAAGCTTTTGACTGAATTCTGGATCGGAACTAGAACTGAATTTCCCACATTCGCTGATAAGGCGTTAAATATTAAATGCCATTCAACAAATGCATTCAAAAAGTGCAATTTTGATGAAAAATAGGGCATGTAATTTGTGTAACTATAATAAATACAATTTTACAACTATTTGTGTAGTTTTTAATTTTTATATTTTTGTCTGTTTCTAGACGAATTCTGTAACTATAGATTTTAATATGTATATGTATATTGCTAGCTAATTAATAAACAGCCAAAAAATATTCATTTATCTTTCTTTTATATTTATATGGGGTCGCCAGGAAACTCGCAGTCATACATTGGGGTCCTGAAAGAAAAAAGTTTAAGAAGCCCTGTTTTAAATCAGGAGGGATTCGTATAATATTGTTTGAATTTCCTTCAGTATCCTTATTAACTGTATAGAATAACCTTTTAGCGTTTTTTTCACTTTGCTTTTGTTCCGTTGGTACTAACAGCTCAAACTTGACGAAATGCTAGAGTATTTTATAGTGTTCTCTTTCGGATTGGGATATTTGCTGTACTCTTCTCACTTTTTTATGTTATTTGTTCTTTCAGTTCTGGACACCTGTGATGTGGTTTGATAAGAATCCCAAAACTTCAGTAAGAATGTTCAAAGAAAATAAAAACATCAGAGCAAAGGATTGGTCATAACTTCAGGCGCACAACATTGGAGGAAAGAAAAACGTTAGCATAACACTCTCCAAGCCTTCATTGAATGATTAACCATGTACCTGAGTAACGAACGATGTTTTCTAAAAATTAATCAGCAAAAGAGTGAACTGTGACAGGGAGACACCAAAGATATATACAAATAAAACTCTGAAGAACACAAACCTCTGTTATAGGATAACATAAATAGGAAAATTAAATGAAATAATAATGTGAACACTTACCATGATTCCATCACCAAAGTAACTAGGCACCACTTGAACACAGCACACTGGCCATGACAGTAGAATACTGTCTGCCCCGCGAGATCTAAAACCCAGGGTTTTTATAGGAGAACCTTCCCTTCCTTTTTGGGCTTGGTTTTCCATAGTTTCAAAGTTTCAATAATTTATTTTAAAATTGGGTTTTAGATGTTGACACATCCTATCCAGGCCATCCGGTTATTAGTGAGAATGGTTAAGGATGTTAATGTTAAGGAGGTGTGTGAAATTCCTTATTTGGATTTAAAACACATACGGACCCATAAGACCCAGGGAAGGTTTGTTAATTTTAAGGGATGGTGGTGATTTGGATATAAGAGGGCCATGTGGAGTTCAAGTGGATACGTGACATATTTATGTGAGACATCCGCTGGGATAAACTGTACCACTTGTTAGTAACAACTTTTGTTATCGTCTTTAGTTCTGGTATATCTCAGAAAGACGGTAACACCTCCTTGCAACAGCAACAACAACAACAGTAAGAGAAAACCTTAAAATAATATCTCTCCAAACAAAAGACAACAACAACAGAAAGACTTATTTTACTTTTCTTTCCCCTCTCCAAAAAAATTATCTTTTTGAGTTTGAGCAAGGAACGAAAAAAAGTAAAACGAAATAAAGAAAGACAGACAGATAGTCAGAAAGAGAGAAATAAGAAAAAACCTTTTCAAGAGAACAAAAAAAAATTAAAGTAAATTAAAGCAAACTAAAGACAAAAAACTTTCAACAAAAGAAAAACGTCCTCCTCCCTCCTTTCTAAAAATTCAAAAAAATTTTTTCCCCAAAAAAAGGAAAACCTGGCCCTTATTACTGCCTTCTCCTTACTTTCTATTTCCTGTTCGCGCCAAAACCCAAAATTCTTTTCTTTTTACAATTTTTAGGGTCAAAACCTCATTTTCCCATTGTTTCTTTGTTAAACGTTTTTTTATATATTAATTTTATATATAATTATACTTAAACAATAATATCACCGGTTAAGACGTTTTGTTTTCATGATTTTGTAGGGTTTTTCCTCAAATTATAATTAATTCCCCCTCTCTCTAACCTCTTCTTCTTTCTATCTCCTTTTTCAATTGGGATTTGAATATTGAATCTTAATATCAAATCTGGTTTCGAATTAGGCTTTATACGTTTAAGATTTTGTTTCGAAAATAATTGAAAAAGGAAAAATGTTTTTAGAGGCGGTTCGGATGTGATACAAACCAGAAATGAGAAGGCTCGCGAAATTTAAATTTTAGATCGTTTTTATAACCTCACAATTTTCTCTGTGATATAGCCAGGAGCTGTATGATCGCTACGAGAGGTCACCACTGTCGACTGAGATCAGAATAACTCGCCTGTGGTGGGCCGGTCAGTTAATCTTCATACGCGTGGCCTAGTTTTTGGTGGCCACGTGACTTTGTGAACAAATACGTCGATGAGAGACTGAAGATAGAAAAGAGTTAACGGTCGGAGAGTTTGAAAGCTTAAAGTGATCTAAACAATTTTTTGATAAGGTGACGTTCGAGATAAATGGTGAGGTGTACGAAAAATGTTTCTAATATTAATTCCAATGCATACAATATAGTATGAACAGGTCCCGTGACTCATTTAAAGATTTTTTCGATAGGTGACTGAAGAAGAAAATCTAGACCAGAGTGGAAAATGTTCAGAAAACGGAAAGTGACAAACACTGTATTTGAAATGAAAGGTTTGGAATAATATACAACCTGACAGTTAGGAAGTTATTTAGCTTTGGTGTCGTTCATGACACAGTAAGAAGGTGGTCACGTGACCTTAATAGTTTGGAAATAGACAACTGAAGAAGCTCCAGAAGATAGTTAAAAATCTTCGAAAAATCAAAGTGACCCACAAAAATCACGGAGTCCTTTTCTGATGATGATCCCTATGCGCACAGTCTGGTAATAAGTGGCCACGTGACCAGCTTAAATATTTTGACTGAAGTAGGAATCACAAATAAGCTTAAAACCTTCGGACAAGTGCAAAAGTTCTGGTCAGAGTTTGATACCTCCTTCACAATACGGTTTCTTCTATCTTTCTATGTTCTTCCTCTCCTCCCTCTTCATTTCTTTTTCGCATTTCTCGGTTAGAAAGAAACCGAAAATAATAAGACAGAGAGAAAGGAAAGGAAGTTGCGAATGAAAAGCCTCAGTATGTTTGGATTGGAATTGTTTGCCGCTAGAGGTGTTTATGTCTTCATTGCGGCAAACGTGATCACCGGAAATGATTCAAACAATACGTCTCAAGTTTTGCGGTAAGTTTTCCCTGTTCCAGAACTTCTTTTCGAAATCATTTTAAGTCCTTCTTCCCTTCCGTTTCTTTTTAATTAAAACCGAATAGATCGACTCAAAGAAACCTAATCTTTTGAACATTTTCATCAGCCTCACCCTCTTCTCCCAGTAAGTAAATCAAAGGCCAGAAAAGAAAAGAAAATCTCTCACCTTCTGCGTTGAGATAAACCGCCATGTTGATTTTAGGTTCGGTGTTAACTTGACACTCGTAGATGCCAGCGTCTCGTTTCTGTACATATTCTATCTTGAGATTCCAGTCGTCCGAGCCTTCGGGATGCAAAACTCCGAATCTGGCATCACCCGTGTATGTGAAAATGCTCGAGGTTAGTATATGAAGATCCCTTTTTCTCATCCAAGAGACCTGAAACATGAATTACAAAAAAAAGGAAATGAGAAAAATGGCGACCGAAGAATTAAGAATCAATTTACTTGCAAATTTAAAAAAAATTCGAAGGAATATCGTTTTATTCGATTACATCAAGCTTCGGTTGTTTGGCCCCCAAAGCTTCCATTCCTCTCCCAAAAAACATGGCGGAACGATGATATAAATAAATCTGAATATGAAAAAAAAAATTCCAACAGGATATAACTCAATAATACATCATTTCATGCACTCCTGCACAAAGTCATTATTTCATCTCTCTCTCTCTCCGCCTCTCCTCCTCCTACTGTCGTATGTGGGATTTTCGCAGAGATTTTTTGTGTGTGGTTTTTTTTTAAATTGTCACTTTTCCAACCTCCCTCTACTTTCCTTCACCTCCACTCCTCTTTCCAACCTCTGTCAGCTTCCTTTCCTGAGAACTTGAACTCTTGTCCTTTTCCAGGTGGCGGCAAAAAAGCCACCTTGGAGAAATAATTTTTGAAAACGATAAATCATTTCACGAGAAAACCCGCTCGCAAATGAAGTTATTAAAGCACCTGAGGTTTCTGCGGTTAACCCTCCTCCTCCTCGTCCTCACCCTCATCCTTATTCTCTTCCTCCCTTGAACCCGAAAAACGTTTCGACTTGAGTACAAAAAATCCAGTAATGAGTGGTCGGGATTTTGTGAGAAGATGACAGGGCAAGATGAGGAGGAGGCTGTATATGAAAGAGTGAGTGGATGGCGAGAGAGAGAGGAAGTTCTGTTGTCAATTTATAATAAAAGCACGTTTTGCTGTTAATAAATCTTTTAAGGATTTTTCCTTATCTAATGATTTATTTTTTAAAGGAAACGTAGGCAAGGAGGTAAGGGAAGAGGGGGGAAACACAGAAGTGAGGAAGCAAACTCCTTCTTGTTACGATGCTTTATGACTAGTTCTCTAGGAAAGAAAAGAAAGGAAATGAGAGAACAAAAAAAGAAATTCCTTCCAACTGAGGTATATACAAATTGCTGACGCTTGGGGGTAAGTTCACAAAGTTACGACTCGCGAATTTTGTGCTTTGAAACAAAAGGAGAAGCAAAAAGAGCTAAAGGAGGAGGCGGAAGAGGAGGAGGAAAAGAGAAAGGAGCTAATTTCTTTTCTTCCAAGCCTTATAATCTAGAAACTGAAATTTTCCAACTCCTCAACCTCAAAGAAAAAAAATTATTCTCTCAGAGCAAAAGATTTCTGTTGGGATGATTTCGATGCCGCCTCCTCTCAAAATCCACTCAGTCGGGGTGGTGGAGGGGGGTTATCCTCATTTGTGTGCAGATTGTGCGGAAGGAGGAGGAGGATGAGGACCGGCAGAGACCGTTAGCTAATGTGTAGAACAAGTGAACGTAATCGGTTTTCTCCTTCCACGGAACCAAACCATTTTCCCTTTTTCATCTTTCCTCCTCGGCCCATCTTTCTTCTTTCCACCCCCTTTCCTTCATCCCCTTTCCTCCTTTTCGTGGTGTCTCGCGAAATATGTGTTCTCAAACCACAATATTTCACGCTGCACCTCACACACACACACACACGAATTATAATTCTCGTTTGCATTTTATCTCGTCACTATAACTCGTATTTAATGATCGCAAATTTTTGGTGAAAGTGGGCAGAGAAATGGCTTTTTAAACTGCTAAATTTTCACCGGAGAGAGAGAGAGAGAGAGAGAAAATAGAGAGGTTTTTCAAGAGAAGGACAGGAGGGGAAGAGAGAGTTAGTTACAAAAGCTCTGGTTTTTTCCTCTCCTCCTGTCGGTTTTCCCAACATTTTACCTTCCTCTTCTTCTTATTCCGTGTTTGGATTCTGCCTTATGCTCAAGTCTTTTGTCTTTGGGACTTTGATGACGTTCGAAAAGTGTCATTTCTATTTTCCCTTACATTCCCTCTCTCGCTGTTTTTTACAGTTTTCAAAATTTTTAGATCACTCCATTTTTCACCTGTCACCATTTTCATGAAAAATTTAGGTTTCTTTCTTTGTCTTTTACCTGATTGCTACTTTTATCGCTCCAGTTTTCCGCCAGTTGTTTTGACACATTTGACGAGTATTAGACACTATTCTGTCACCTTTCGACCATGAAAAAAATTTATTATTTAAGATTTTCTTCCTGTTTTTGGTGCAGTTATGGTTGGAGGTTTCATAAGGACTAAGACTTCGTGATCATTGTCATCTGAGAATATTTACCGAAATTTTGGTTTTAAGAATAAAATGTTTCAAGTCCTACCTCCTGCTATTTGTTACTATCATTATATTCTCTAAGTATCTTTTATAGACTATAACATAATTATTGATCATAAAAAATGGTAGCACCGTCTTTTTGTTATCAGCCTAAATATATTGATTTTAATGGCACGTTTGGTTATAAGCAGTTATTCTGACACACAATTGGATTGTTATATATCAAGACCTTGAATCTTAAAACCATTCTGCCCATTCAACCATTATGCTGACATGTCCGCAACCATTTCCATATTTAATGGAAAGCCCGAGGGAACCAGACGGGTAGGCCGCACAACTTAAGATGGGAAGATGGAGTCGGGGAAGACGTCCTAGCGCTTCGAATCGAAAACTGGAGGAGATGTGCGATGGATACGGTGGAATGGACGATTCTTCTGCAGAAGACCAAGGCTTCCCACACGACTGTGGCGCTAATAATGATGATCTTGCTCTTTAGTGTGTTATACCTAAAACTTGCTGTATGTCTGTTTTAAGCTGTTTGATTCAATTATTGAACAAAAAATTTTTATATAGGCTATAGTTGTATGAACAACATAGAGTGGTGGCGTCAGTTGTAGTTATATATATTAAGTATTTATCTCTCAAAAGGATTCATATTCCATTATTCTTTGAATGACTAATCCGGTCAATCATAAAAAACCTATCGTGTTGGACACCTGTCTCTAAACAGGGACTTCAGTTATTGTTCAGATGACTGGTTTTTACGATTGTTCTGATTCAAAAGTCCACGAGTCTGAGGAGATGAAGAATACAAAGTGCCAAAGAGAAAAGGAGAAAGAGAAAACTAGAGTGAAGTATGGGGTTGGGAAATTCTGAAATCCTGAAACCTCCTCCCCGTTTTTAATACTTCGATAATTTCCTTTTTTATAAACGAAATTAGAATTTTCTGATTTTAAAAGAAAAGGAGAAGAAGAAAAAAACTTATTTAAAAATAATATTTTTCTAAGGATATTCGGAAATCGGAGAAAGACATTTTGAATTTCAAATTACATCCAACGATTCCCACCTCTCCCTCTCCGCCATTATCCCCTCCACCACTTCAAAATCTTATTTTTTATCCTCTTTCTTATCCCGAAATCTTTTTTCTCCTTCCTACGTTTCAGTTTTTTCTTTTTGAGTGTCCCATAAAAAGGAGAGATGGTTCCTCCTCCTTCTCCCTTTTCCTATCGCCATCATCGATGTAATCGCTACTTCCTCTTTCTCTTTCTATCCTCTCGTCTATCTATTAACATAATCTTCAAATTAAAATGAAATTATTCGTGTATTGAATCACGTGTCTTTCGAAGTGGTTGGCTGGTCGCTCGTCTTGTGAGAAAGAAGTTCCTAGGAAGGGGTGGGTGAGGGTGGAAGGGTTGGTTTAGTGTCAACTACAGGAGGTTGTTATAAAGACAAAGAATTAAAACAACCGGAGAAGGGCTTGACCTTTTCTCTTAACTTTTTTCCCAATTTCCGAGATTTCAATTTATCGAAAAAATGAGAGCAGGAGGAGATGGAAGTGGAGGGACGAAAGGAAGTTTTCACCAACGTGCCTTTGTTCGTTTAACAGATGGAAGGCGGTTTGGGGAAATTAAAAACGCATTATTACTACCAACGTTTCGTGATTTATTAAAAGCGACAACTCGAAAGCTTCCACCGTTTCCTCCTCTTCTTCTCGGGTTTTTGGGAAAATCGCGCAACCGCACCCGGCCCTCAAACCTTTTCACTGTCCTTAAGGATCTATACATCTTCTTCTTCTTCTTATTCTTTATCCTCTCTCTTTTCCCTCTCCTCTCTTTCTGCTTCTTTTCTTTTGACATTCCAAATTAATGAGCGGGTTCGGATAATTTCCTCTCGTAACAAACAAAAATTTCGGGTGAGAAAACAGAAAGTTCACACCGTCATCTTCCTTTACCCAATTTGTAGTTTTGAGACCTGATTTCGGTTTAAAACCTGAAAGGATAGCTTACTTTCGAAACGAAGAAAACCCGAAAGTAAACATCTTCACTACAAATTCGTCGATTCCATCGTGTCAATCACGTCCAAAGGTAAACGAACTCAAAATTTTATTTTAATCAGTTCGCAGGCTTTAAAAGAAAGGAAGAAGGCGGAGGTAGTAGGAGGAGGGGAAGGAATGGGGGTGATAATATAAGTAAAAGCAGAATTTGCCAAAAATAAGTACAAAAGATACCGAAAAACGAAGCCTTTTCCTGTCTACGGGGAAAACTCAATCTCGAGCTTTTAAATGGAATTCTCTTTAAAGCTTTCACTCTTTTCTGATGTTTCCTTTCGTCATTAGCTAAAGATGAGATGATCTAATTGAAGAAGTAAATTCCCAAAACGACACAAATATGGCTGCTTCTTGCTGGTAGAATTTTCCTTTTTTTTTCGTTCTCTTCCTCACTACTCACTCTCTTTCCCTCCCTCCCTCCCCCTCTCTCTTCTCTTTCTCCTCTCCTCTTCCTTTCCGTCTTTGTTTAGAAATCTCAAATATGAAAAAAGACCTTGAATTCAGTTTTTGGTGAAGGACGGGCGCGGTTGTGACGTCACATTAGTTCGAGAACCTCCCTTTTTGTAATCAAGTGAGTTTTAATAAAATTATTTCGACGTAAAACATTTTAGTAAAACGGAAAGAAGGAGGAGGAGATGGATGGAGGAAGAGTTTTAATTTCCGAGAAGCCTAAAGCACGTGTGTACACGCGTTTTCGCTCGCGACGGAGGGGTTAATACACAGGTGGTGCCACGATAGTGGTGCGATGCCACGAAAAATGAGTACACCATACTCTTCTCAAAGGGGAAAAGTGGAAACAAAGGAAAACAAACATGATGGCTGGAACGAGAAAGTACAGTATATACGAAGAAGCTGTGACACCGACATTCAGTGACTTTTATATCTTAACAATAATTCAGCCTCCTCACTTGACGAACTTTCAAAAGGGGTTTAAAACCTAAAAATCCTCAAAACGGAAATGATATCAAACACAAAACGGGGTCTGAAAGTGACAGACAATCAACGAACAACATCAAAGACTCCTGTCGTCCTTCATTTCAAACATTTCATAATCTGTCCTGGAGGTTAGCCACAGTCCACCCACGGTACCCTTGGACCTTGTTTTAGTCGTTTCATTGTCCCTTCCACTCCCTCTTTCCTTGTTTTTATTTGCCTCCAACACTCTGATTAACACAGCCTCCGCTGTTTAAATTCAATTTGACAATCTCCTTTGTTAAATATTAATATACATTTAACTGTATGATGAATAACAATTTAAAAAGTAGACAGAAATGCAAAATACAAGCAGTTACTCACTTCGGTACTCAGTACAAAAGGTAGCTCCAGGTTTTAGGTAACATACTGTACTTACTAAACAATTCCATAGAACTTATACAAAGTTTGTTCCTTCTCCTCTAACTAACTCTAACTAACGACCCCCTGGAAAACAAAATCTTGGGTATTCAAGGAAACTTCTTTTGGTAAATGGAACTGGTAGTAAGGGTGGTAGACATTTGAACACTAGAGAGAAGAATTTCAGGTATTATTATGGCCTAACGGAATTAATTAGATCCTCCAGTTGTGTCAGTATAACTGGTAATCTTAACGCAACTCCCTATAATTGCCAGCTATAATGACGCAGGCTCTTCTGTTAGTGGGAAAGTTAGTAAATCGTCTTATTGAAAAAGGAAGAGGAGGGCAGTGCGGGAGGGGTGGATTAACTTCCCATTTCATCTCAGTTCAGGTGACAGGATTTAGAATTAAATCTTCGCTTTGATTTCTAAGCTTTAAGGCTTCTTTGAAACTTTGATTTATCTGTTGGTTTGAGTTAACGTTTATCGCAGGTGAAAGCCAAACACTTCCTGCAGACTATTAAGCATTTCTGTATGTAGCTAAGTTTGTAAATTGTGAAAAACTGATGCAAGTTCATTGATTTATGAACTGTAAAATCTTTGGTAGATAGTTTACTGAATTTATAACGGATATCCTGACGTGTTTAAGATTGCTAAAGTGCCAAAATGGAAGCGAGCTATAACATAGATACAGTAACTATGGAACAGGTGTTTGGTATTGATGTGTTTTAAAGCCAAGGACTACAAAGATTGAGTACGATTGTTTTACTATTCACCGGAATAAATAGTCACTTTTACACAATAAATGAATATTTGGATGGTGAGCCAGGAAGACTAACATAGTATGGTGAGGAAAAGAAGAGAGAACATAGTAGGAAGTTGTAGGAGACGAAAAGAAGAAGCCGGTAGGAAGTGTTGACGGCGTGATCCAAGAAAATGGCCGAAAGGGAAAAAATTTGAATAGTGACGTTGCATACTGACAAACCGAGCTTTCAAAAAATTCAAAAATATTCACCAGAGAACCAGCACAACCTCCTTCCTCTTCCCCAACCTCCCATGTAATTAAGCCAATGTTTAATCAAACTATATAGACCTATAATAACTTTAAAGCTCCGTAATAAGGATTATTTCAAAATTTCATTTAAATGTATTCAATAAATTATAATATTAATAATCTTAAATTCTTTCGGACTGAAATTTTCATTTTTTTTCTAAATTGGATATTTAAAAAAAGAAAACTTTCCCGGGGACTTATATAATTAGCCTACTTTCCTTTTTCTCCCAAAATTAAAAAAAAAACTCCCCCTCTCCAGCCCCAAAAAGTTACCAATTATTCGGAAATTTCCCCGCGGAGAAATTCATAACCGAAAAAACGACTAAATTTGTTTAAAATTTCAAAACGAAATTATGCCCGATAATAATTCGCAAGCAATTCCGCAGCGGCCTTGAACAAAACAATGTTTAAACGGGGTGAAAAGAGAGAGAGAGAGAAAGAGACGTGGATCAGAAATGAACACCAACAAAAGAGAGGAAGTCATTAAAAACAGGATAAAAGAAAAAGTCGCGTTTCAAAATGGTCGACACGAGGAAAATGAGTTTTGTAAATAATTATTTTAAAAAATTCTTCGGTGACCTAGTATAACTAATAAATAACTTTTTAAATTAATTGGCAATAATTATCTAAATTATATTTCGATTTTATGTGAAAATTATAACTCGAAGGGCTTGTTAAATTTTTTTTTAATCCTCTAGTTAACGGTTACCTGTTTCCAAGTTTGAGGCAATACGATAGTGTAACTTTAAGGGTGTCAAGATATCAGCTTACTGTACATGTTACGTACTGTACTGTACGGTTTCCGTAATGTGTGTCTAGGGGGAGAATTTTGGTCGGTAGGTCTCTGACTTCTCTTCTCTATTTGCTCTTCTTATTTTGTCATTTCTTTCCTCTCCCTCTCGTTACTCATTCCTGACCTTCCTTTTTACTCTCTTCTTTTCCTCTTCCCAAATTAGCAGCAGCGGCTAATCTCGGTTGAAATGTTGATCCTATTATTCATCGAAAAGGGCTTCATAAGAGTTGAGAAGGAGCAACAGATCTTTTCCATTGATTTGGTTAGGAATGAATCATGCAGAATTGACTAGGATTCTAGGATTTCCAGGCCGATTCAGCCCCTTTAAGCCCCAAGTGAGAGGTCAGCTCTCACATGATCTCCCCACGTGATCTCTTCTGAAATTAGCCAATAATCACATAAAAATGCAAATTGAGGGAAGTCTCGTGGTGCCTGTCGCAACCATTATTGAGGAACGGAATGAGTAGTTCGTTTCTTATTACTATTATTTATTTTACTATATTTTCTTAAATTATAAATTCGTAATTACTATAATACTGCAGCACAATACAAGTCGGTTTTGGTTCAAACGATGCCTTGGCGACAATACTGTCATACAGACCGTCTATAGGTTCCTTTCGAGTAAATTAATGGTTCCATATTGGTGGATTGAAAATGTACATAATTTATGTCAAGTCAGACAATATTTCTACTAATTCATAAACGTGTAATTTAATTATGACAATTAATGCCTTTCAAGAAAATTTAACCAAACTAACTTAAATTATGGAGACCTACTTATACTCTGTTTTCCTTTTTATTTAGATTTTTATCATTTCCAACATAAAAAAAATGATGTTTGTGGGGGGCAAAAACAAAAAACAAAATCAAAAAAAGCATTCCAAAATGGTGACAAGACTTTTTTGAAATTCAAATGAAAACCTTAAAACAAAATTGAAGAAAAAAAAAAATCGCAACAGGCAGTCACGCACGTAGACTATGAAAACGGTTAATTCAGGAATGAAGTTTTTCGCTTTTTGAATGATGGCTTCCGTTTCGTGACGTCATTCAGATTCTTATCCAATGAGAGTTTGATACGTCATCGGAAACGGTTGAAAGCGCTTTTTCCCCCCTTGATTTCTCTTTCAATTGAACTTTTTTGTTTGTGTTGGAGAATTATTAATTGGCAATTCATAATTTGGAGGTTATTTATTCTTAAAAAGAGTATTATCACCAATTGCGATTTTTTGTCCTAGAGGAGAAAACGGTTTTCCTCACCTACCAGTCCATACTGACAGGTTGTTGCACACTCACTTTGGTCATGACTGCTTGAGAGAAGAGAGAGAAAGAAAGAGAAGAGAAGAAAAAGAAGAGAAAAAGAAGAGAGAGGAAGAAAAAGAGAAGAACGGAAGGAAGAGGAACGAGAAACGAGAGAGAAAAAGAAGGAAAAAAGACAGAAGAAGATGAAAGAAAAGGAGAATTCAGGAAAGAAAATAAGAGGAACGGAAGAAGTTTAAAGGAAGAGAAGAGGGATAAAAAGAAGAGAAGAAAAGGAGGGGTAGGAAGAAAATAAGAAGAAGGGGAAAAAGAGAAGAAAGAAAAGATTGGAAGCCAGAGGCCTATCAGCCAAAAAGCAACTAATTATGTTACGCCTACTGAAGAGTTCCAGAGGCCTAGGTGGCTCACACACACACACACCATAGTAGTTCCTGGAATTCTAAATAAGAACAAAGAGGGTAGGAAACAAAACAAAAATGATTAATAAGTGTTTTCTATAAATACCTTCGAATTAGTCTTCCAGACAGTCATACAACCAACGTGTAAATGTTCCGGTCAGTAAGTGAGTTTGTAGATGTCACGGTGAGTTCTATGATAGTGTAATCCTTTTGTATACTGTTTTATCATGTTATAATTGTAGCTTATAAAGCCCCCTACCGATTGTTAATTACTAGACAGTTATATGTATACCAAAGGTTGTACTTCTTTCTCAATGTTTTTCACCCACTTAAACACCTATTTGTAATGGTGAGATATTAAGTAGGTAGTCGGTACAGTACTGAGGGGATCTATTCAGAGAATAAATAAGTGCCTTGGCTCCAGGACTGAAGAGGAGGAGTAGAGAGTTTGATGTAGATCATTCTAGTTGGTCGGTTGTATCTTTGTTATACAATACTTCGAAAATCGTTGTCAGAAAAAAAAGCTTCCTTTTTTGGATCGTTATTTTGAAAATAGTTTTAACTCCATACTTTATGATTATGTCTTCGTTAATTTACTCTTTTTTGAAACTAGATAACACGGCTCTGATAATTGGCACACGATTAACATTCCGTGATCAGATTTCACGTCGCTATGATTTATATTCTTAACTCATGAGGAGAAACCCACGTTGTTTCAGGATGAGAACCTCACAGCGTAATGTGTCACCACCTGTTTCCGGTCAAGTTTTTCCACGCAAAAACTATTTAAAAATCCCCAAATTGACTTGAAAATATTTCGACATTACACCGAAAATACATTGTCTTTTTCAAAATGGCGTTTTCCCTTCTGACTTAATTGGGAGAACCGAGAAGGGAAGGTAACAGAGCGAATTTGACAAACCAAAAGGATTTTCTAGAAGGAAATAAAGACTCGCTTTTGTCACAAAAGAAGCTGGAAAATAAGCTTTGTTTCCGTCAAGAATGCAACCGTTGTTCCTCGTTTGTCTTTTGACATTTTCTCCGGAACAGCTTTATCATAATCCTCGATTCTCTGTTTTAAATACTCCTTAAGACTCTTCCAGTGCCTAAATTGGGAAGTAGCTAAGAGACTCTCCTCGGCTTACACGTCCTCCGCATAAATCTTTTGTTATTCTTGTTTAAACTGCTGAGCACACTAAAAAGAAGACAATCCTTGGCATAAAGAAATTCCGGGAATTCTTAAATTCTTTCGAAGACTTCAGAAGAACATAATCATCTTCACCTGTTCCCAAAAGATGCAACAGCCTCCAACTCTCAGGAGGGTTGACAAACTTTTCAACCCACATCCTTCTTGGAGATAAAGGATTCTCTGCCAGCTACTGGAAGATACTGATTAATGTTAATGACCAAAACACTAACCTAACAATACATAAGATGCAATGGGTCTAGGGTGTCCATGTATTTGATCTTGCACCACTCTTACATTCAGGATGTACCCGAGGCGACGCCACCAATAGCATCTATGTCATTCAAATTTTTAAACTCGACAGCAATAGTAATATAAAATAGACATAATCAGTCATTCATACTACAGCCTTAACTAGATATTGCCACGTGACCATCAAATAACTCAAACAGCTAGACTGTTTACGATTGGTTCTCAATGTCCAAATTCGAAAAAAAAAACCGTTTAATAATCGACTTCCGCCATTATCAATCAGCCTGAAAAGGATTTTTTTCTTTGTTTTCAAAAGGCACACGCACAAAACAAAATGGCGGCGTAGTTTTTCTCTCGCTTTGTTGTCGTTAAAAAACTCATAAAACTGTCTCATAAAGACGTCAACCTCAAACCGAACGGATTTTTTTTATCCACTCATTAATTTCTTATCTTTTTAATAAGTTAAATGAATGGGGAAAAAATTCTCAAAAAAATATCACGTGACCTCAAAGAGTTAGAATTAATTAAGTTAACTGAAAAAAGCTCCGAAAAGCCCTCCGGCAGAACATTAAGGTCTTCGATAAACGGATTAAAACTCAAAAACCCTTTTTTTAAGCGAAAGCATTTCATATCGCTGACTTAGCATCCGCGGGTCCATCTGTCCCCTTTATTAACTTTATAATATAATTAGACCTGGGAACTTTTAGTCGTCTGAGACGGAATCCTCATGTATGAGGTTGTTATCTCTTACATGAGACTATGATACAATAAATATGATGTTTGATTGTGAAACCTTTTCCATCGTTACAATATTAACATAACAATATATACTACAAAACGAGTCAAATTTCACTACTCTACATATTCCATGTGTATATTTAAATGGACTACAATATTACTGCCATTTTTTTTTAAGTCTTTTTCGGCTCACTTCAGTGAACATCACTACTAATTACTATAACTGTATAGTTATAATGCTATACTATAATATTATGACTAAATATTACATCACATACTCTAATAAAATAAATAGATTATATAAATCAAACCCTGAACAACCAATTGCACGATGAACGTGGACGTAAATAAATAAGGAATATGTACTGCTAGTCCAATAAATAAATACAGAGTTTAGGCAAAAAAGTGAACAATAATTAAGTATTTAAGCCATAAATAAATAGGAACATAAGTAAATAAATAAATGTTACATAACAAATGCGACAATAAATAAACTAACTGTATATAAGCAATACTGTTTTATAAATCAAAATAACGAATATATCAATAAAAAAATCCACTGGTTAATAAATATAAATAAGGAAATAAATAAATGAAAGATTAGACAATAAGTAAATACATATGTAAATAAATGAACGGTAAGTAACAAGTTGACCATTAAATAAATAAACAAGACAATATTGATAGATACGAAAAAAATTACCGGGATAAGTAAACCAATACACAGTAAATAAATTAAATGTTATAAGGAATTCCACAATAAATAAATAACTGTATAAGTAAGAGAAAACGGAATGACAGAATGGCCAATAAATAATAAATAAATAAATAAATAAGCTATAAATGGTTATAGTAATAGTTGAGTTTTGGGGTATAACATGATACGGGAGAAAATTCAAACTCACGACTATAACTTCTTTGTTTGGTGCTTAACCCGATACAATACAGACCTCCCATAAGCTATAAATAATAAAATAACTAAAACGCGAGCAATGGCTCAACGAACAGAAACAAATACCAAACAGTATGAAAAGTGAGATGTTGCTGGTTAAGGTAAATGATATTGGATAAGATACTAGTATAAGTAGAGTGTGTTCTCGATGTTAGGTATTCCTTTTCGTTGGTTACGATTTGTTACGTATATGTTTTTCTTACTCAGTATATTGTTGTCTTATGTATTGTACATGTTTTTCAAATGAACGTAATCTAATCAGAGCAGATATCTTGAAAAGAGTCAAAGATTTTTTATATTTCTTCTAGATAAAATGTAAAAAACGGTTTTTAAATTATCCACCATAAGGAAATCGAATTCGAGTAAAATAATTGAGGAACCCAGGCGAGAAACACCAAAAATTGGAGATGAAAAATCACTGAGAGCTTTCGGTGCTGGGGGAGCTTTGGGAGGTGGCGAAGTTTCATAAATACTTTCCACGATTTGTTGTCAACGTTTTTGGGAGTGTCGGCCATAGGACGACATTGTCGAATTTCCTTCTTCTCCACCACCACCCACCCACTCCCGTCATAACTACCGCCTTTACGTTCCTATTCCATCAGGACAATCTTTCCTTCTCACTCGACTCCCGTTTCGAACGTTAAGTATTTACACGCAGAATTGGCACAGAAAAACCGATTCCGTTTGGAGTGCTTCCTCCTTCTCCTCCTCATGCCTTTCGTCCTCGCTTTTTGCGTTTTCTATTTCTTTCTTTGCTTCTTTCCTTTTTTTCTACAGGAAAAAGAGTTGGGAATGAGAGTGGTAGGGAGGGGAAATGGGTTTTCATATTTTATGAAGCAATTTCTACCAGTTTTTTCTATTTGTTTCTTTTTTTTAATGAAATTTTTTTTGTGCGCTTTCTTCGAAGCACAGATTATTTTCCGAATTATAAAGAATGAAACGCATGCTGGTTTTTATTGTATGGTCAATTTTTGTGTGTGCGTGTGTGTGACGTCATCGCTCTTTTCGTCAAACTTTTTGTTTGAGGTTTGTGTGTTAAAAAAAAAGGGAAACGCACTTTTGTTTTATGTTTCCGCTTTATGTTTCGGAAAAGAGTTTCTGAGACTTGGACATGACGTGAAATGACACATGTCAGGAAATGATAACTCACGCAGAAAACCGTACCACACTCAATATCCTCATTTCTTTGGCCAGTATATTGTTTTACATATACTGTGAATCCTAGTTATCTGAGAGGCATAGTGTTTCCTAAGAACCACTCATGTTGCAAATTGTACATGTAAAATATTAAAGGTGGAAGTAGCATACAAAAAAAAGTAGCAAAACTGATCTGTCTACTGTCACTCTGATACAAACGTACAGTCGGGTTAATGCTAGACTTTAGTGGATTTACGTATTTGGGATTCTTGAGAACTCGTTCTAAGCTTATTCACCCAGTTTTGATTGTTGAAAATACATTCGTAAAATAAATATAAATGCTTTATTTTATGAAGTAAGTACCACTGTAGCTATAAATGTAGAATTAAACTACGCTTACACCCGAGAGAGATAGGTTGAACCCGGGAACTGGGTAAAATGATTCTACCACCACTTTGCCGTTTTGCTCTCCAATTATTACTATTATCATTTTTACCTTAATGAATTTGTTCAGCCTTAAAACTATGTCATGGAATCGACAACCTAAACTGACACCAATCAATGTTCGGATCTTAATCAATTTTGTCACAACACACACGAACTGTGTAAATCTCACGTTGATTTCATTAAAAAAACTAAACTAACCAACCAACCAACCACGGCAGCCATTAATTATCATCCTGACAAGTGTATTTTGTCAGCGAATAATTTACAAATATCAACGTCCAAGTCTGCAGAAAGAGATGGAGAGAGAGAGAGAGAGAGAGCACAGAGAGGAAGGCAATGAACTCCATCCACATGATTCCACTCATGGGAGATTGTTCCAACGGTTTATGACAAACTCCGAGGGAGGCTTTCAAAAAAAAAGGCGGGAAGACCTGTCGGAACGCGTCACATAAAAGTGGCTTAAAGCCCGCATTTCCACTCCTCCTCTAGCTCTTGTTGCTTTCCTAAAGAACCGGGTGTGTTTTGTAAAATTTGAAAAACATGTAAAACGCCAACCTGGGAGAGGGAAAACTCACAAATCACATTAAGCTAATGTAAGCAAAGCTCTACGGGTGGAAAAAATCGTTTTCTGTGTTCACTGGCAAAAAGGCAAACGCCCAAAAAAAAAAGAGTGAAATTCAAACAATGCATTAGAATAACCAGCAACCAGGAAATTCATGTTCAGAACAACAAAAATGGAAAACAAAAGCTCCGAATAAAAACTCGGTTAAAATATAAAAAATAAAAAGAACCGGAGAAAATGCTGGGCTTGAGCTTTTACAAAAAAATAAATAAATAAAATAAAAATCAATTTAAATCAAAGATGGACAACAAAGAAAAGGAACAAAAAAAGAGGAGCTTTTAAAAATGGCGGCGGCCTTCCCTTCATTTCCGCCTAAACGATTTATACTTCTCTGACTTTGAACAATGGCGAAAACTTTTCGCGCACCTGAATCCCAACGCAACCTGAATCTTTTTCTTGTTACTCATCCTCCAGCTTCTCTTCCTCCTCCTCCTCGTCCTCCCTTTTATCTTCTCTGTTTTTGTTTCAAAAGTGGAGAGGAGAGAGAAGATGAAAGATGTGTTTGGATGGGCGGAAAAGCAATTTACTTGAAAACTTAATAATTTGTCTTTGTGGTCGAGGCAAGCGGCAACATTAGCGGGAAACTGGATGAGAGAGAGGAAGAGGAGGGAGGGAGGGAGGAATGGAATTCTCCGGTCACGGGATGGAGAAGAGGTGGCAGTGGAGGTGAAGGAGGAGGAGGGACCCTAAAAACGCCTCAAAATTTCTTCTATTTTTCATTAACTTAATTCCTGCATTCCACATTTTGATGAACATTCTTGAGTTTGACATTCTTTGCCTTTTCTGTCTTTTTTTTTTCTCCGACCGCCGCCTCCTACTTTTCACCTCTTTTGATATGTTCGGTGGAGACTTTTTACATGACTCGTGAAGAGAGATTGAAATGAAGAAGAAGGTTTCATCGAAGAAGAATTTCAAATTATCGATATTTAATTTTTTATACGCGCGCCTTTTTTTTTACTTCCTGATATCCCACTCACTTCCGCTTTTATTCATCAACAAACTTTCTCATACTTTCCTTTTTACTTCTGGTTTGTGGTCCGCTTGCTCTTTCCGTTTTATAATTTTTCACACTCGCTTTGACATTTTGATACTTGTTTGCTGTGTTGTGCCTTCCTTGGTTGTAAATATGTTCAGGTAGTGAGAGGATTATTTTAAAAATATAAATCTTAATAAATAATGTAAACGCTAATATGACT
Source organism: Columbicola columbae (assembly GCA_016920875.1). Lineage (NCBI taxonomy): Eukaryota > Metazoa > Arthropoda > Insecta > Psocodea > Philopteridae > Columbicola > Columbicola columbae. The sequence goes on along the minus strand of JADMLL010000003.1, from coordinate 17,109,210 downwards.
GAGTGCAAGTCAGGATATTGAAAATTCTGGAATACTTCAACTGGTACAAAACTTTCATCCACGATTACCCGTTCTTCCATCGAATGACGCTTTCATGAGGAATTCATTTCGTAAGTTATGCAACCTTTCATGAATAATATTAATATAATGCCTTAAATATGGCACTTGTACATAATAAACCATGTACTTCGCAAATAAACTTTTCGAATTAGGCCGCAGTTTTTAATATGAGGAATTAAGTCACAAAGCAACAATCTTTTGGAGTAGGAGAAATGCTGAAAGCAAAGTAGAAAGTGTTACTGGTGTACATTGAGAAGCATCATCCTAAATAAGACAGTAGCCATGTGCCACTCTTCAATGACAATGCGATGTCATATTTTATCAAATTTTGAAGCGTCGGCAAAGACAAATCACTCTAGGCTGCTTTACAGTAAAAAAGAAATTAGGTGCATACCTAAGAAAATAAGACTAATCTTATATTTGACAACAATTTTCATGTATTTTTTTTTTGCTTAATAAATGTTAAACATAAATTTTGTTCCGAGTATTTTGATCAGCCTGGAACGCTTTATTCTGTTTTAAATTGATTTATAAGGAAAAAAATTATTTCGTATAACGAGTGTTTGGCCTACGAGTAAAATTCCGGAAAGTATAAAACTCATTATGAGAGGTTCACCACTCTGATACTTTATGGTCTCATTTTGCGCTATATACCGCACAAAAAAAGTACCGTATATACCGCATTGTGTATTATAAACAATTTTCTATGCGTTTTCGACATCTTTCGTGTGTTGAAAGGAAAAAAATTTTATTATATTGTAGTATAATATATTTACTTATGTATTCTATTAATATTAAATGGCAGGAGGTCTATGATGTGATGGTTTAAGGTACAGACTAAGAATTATAGTCGAGAGTTCAAATCCTCTTTTTGAGTCCCGTCATACCCAAAAAGGTTTACAAAAACGTGATTAAAACTCAACTATAACTATAACTAAGTTTTCTATAGATTCGGGAACCTTTGTATGGCGACTAGCAGATATTTGCAAAATTCTGGTATAAGTACTAAAATTTAAAATGATGTCAATCCTAACATTAGCCATAGAATCTCCATTCTCCATTACCGGTCTTTCATGGTGACAGAGTTCCAATATCTAAGCAGAGTTTCTAAAGAAGTAGAGGAACTTTCAACTAGCACAAATACAGTCAGCAATTTAAAAGAGGTCACGAGATCTTCCTTTTCAGCTCAACTTCTCCCTTTGTTTCTTGTAAAATTCCTCTGTACTATCCTTCCTTCTTCTTGTTCCCTTTCTCTTCTTCTTTCCATCCTCCGCCTCCTTTTAGTTGTCATTTGACATACAACCGCCTGTATCATAATATTTATTTTCTATACTCTCACTTCCTTTGTTATACTCTTTTCTTTCATTCTTTATTTCCTCTTTGAAGTCTTTTTGTGTTTGATTTTATTTCTCAACTATGAAAACAACATGGTCGTCACGCCATGTCGCGATTTGTTTAAGGAAATTACGAGTCCTTTATGTTTGAGTGAGTCACGTGGCCCTCCTCCCTTTCCAACCTCTCGACCTTTGAGCTTTCTCCGTCGACAACCACTACCTTCGCCACATCCGGAATCAATTTTCAATCGGTTTAACGACTACGTTTTCAAAATCCGTCTTGTCTTCTGTCGTTTCAGTGTCGCGCGTGTTCCGTTCATTATCTGTGTCCTACTACAAAAAAAAACGAAAAACGCTCCTTCCCTCTTGTAACTGATAATTTTTCCTTTTGCGCTTTGCCGCGCACCACTGATTTTATCGTTCCAATTTTTCTTTTTCACACTTTTCGGTGTCTTCTCACAGTCACGACTGGGAAAAGAGTTTGTTGTTTTTGTTGCCTGTTCTAAACTATTTTTACGTTAATTCGTAATTCCAGTTGCGATAGCTTACTCTGGGTCACTCTTTTACTTCTATTTACTCTCTTGTATCGTATGTATTTTTTCTTCACTAATTTTATTTATTGATTATTTTTCTTTTACGTTTTCTCTTTATAAAAACATTATTGAAGTTAAAACTAAACTTCCATCTACTTAGAATGGCTGTGGCCCTAGATGAGGCTCAAAAACCGTACAGTGGAAGAGAAAATTGTCTTCTCCAGTCGAAAATTTAACTTGAGCGACGTAAAACTGAAACCATAACACAAATAACATTCATTCATTCATTCATTCTTTTTAAAACAATGGAAATAACAAAATCAACAGCCAGCAGTCAAAATACCCGTAAAACATAACCTTCATCATTTTCGTCATATATTCCTCGGGAGTAGAAGATCCATTAATTTCCAGCATCCCTCGAGAAAATAAGTAAAAAAAATGTTTTAAAGGTCAAACTTTGAATCTTTTTTAACGTTATTCTTGGGCGTTCGCTGTAGCTTCACAACTTTTGAAATCAATCCTTTCAAAAGGATTCCTAGTCAAGGCCGAGGAGCGAAGAGGGTTTCATTCATTTTAAAAAAAAGTTTAAAAAATATTCTAAATTGCAATATTCTTTTACATCTCTCGCGTCTTTAAAATTTTAGTAATTTATTTAACAGTTAACAAAGAGGAAAAATAAACGAGGTGATTCAAACATAAATAAATCGGATTCGTTCCCCAGTTGGAAGGGCACGCGCAGGTTTAGACTAAACCTACCCTATGCCTCTCACCCCGAAAGGAAACCCTTTCAACCCCCCCATCCTATCCTTTCTTTGTTTTAAACCTGAAAAAAAAAAGATTTACTTTCCGGGAATCAAAATGACTGACTCGAGTACAAGTCAAACACAGCCAAAAGTTAAAATTTTCTTTTCCCTGGAAATGATTTTCCCGCGCTAATTAATAACGGAAAACGGTTTTAGTTTACATAAATTAATAAAAACATTTATTGAGATAATTTGGTTTCTTCTTTCTTCCTCTTCGTCTTCTTTTCTCTTTGGAAACTGATAGAAGGAGGAGCGTTTTCCTTCCGGTGTCTTCGTTACAAGAAATAAGTGTCGACTCTTGACTTCGTCGTTCACCTGACGTCAACAAAACGCCAAATAAATTTTTTTCCCTTTTCTTCTTTCTTCCTTTTATGGCCGCTTAATAAAAGACACGACCGCCATCATCATCAGCATCAGGCACAGATTTCGGTAACGTGTCTCCTTTCCGGCTTTCAAGTCTCTAACGTTTCGTTTTCCTTCCTCCTCCTACTTGAGCTTTCTCATTTCCATTTCTTTAAGTTCATTTGTTTTTCTTTCCTTTTTATTTTCACGTTTCCTGTTGATTTTTCCCCTCTTTCTTTCCTCAGTATCCCCGATGATACTGCTGTTTTCGAATGCATTTGTGTAACTGCTTGATTTACTGTAATTTCGGCCTCACCAAAACTATTACCATGCAAAACTTCGGATATTGAGAGACACCAACGTGGAAAGCTATATTTCCGTTTTAAATGGAAATTCAACGACAACAGACCAAATTGAATGTTTTTCGAGCAATCGATAAATTAATCCTGGATTGAGAAAAATTTTGGTGAGAAAAAGGGCTTTCAAAGTTGAACTTTTAGTTGAATTAAACCTTAAATTAGAGACTTCAAGACTGAAAGGAAATAAATTTGTACTCATTGAGCTAATTCTGAAAAGAAGCTCAAAAAGGAAACCAAAAGCAGCAAAAACCTGTTGAACGGAGTGGTTACAAACACACGGAGGGGCGGGTACATCCTCTCATTTCGATCGACATCAAAACACCCACAAACCGCCATTTTGTCACCCGTCATTAAAATCGAGTCTTAAATATCCAACATTTCAACAATTGCTCACGTTCATTCAGCCGCGAATGGGTGACCTTAACCCCTGTCCACCCCACCACTTCACCTCGGAAAAAACGTAAATTTATCATTTGTCCACACTCTCACCCCCGTATCTCCAGGCACAAAACGAAGCATTTATCACCCCGCGATTAAGGGAGAAGAGGAAGTGGAAGAGACAGCACTAATGCAATTTTAATGGGTTTTAAAAAATAATCAAGAATAGAACAAAATTTTTCGAAAAACCCTTTCGATAACAGGAACCTAGTTTGAGTTGGAAAAGAGCGGAAGACAGACGAAGGGGCACAGGGTAAAGAACAACACAGGAAAAGAGAAAGAACAGGCTGAAAGAAAGGGTAGCAAGAGAGCAAAAAAACATTTGGGAACAATTAAAGGAGAAGGCAAATAAAGGAAAAATGAAACAAAAGAAACAAATAAAAAGAAAGAAGGAAAGACAGAAAAAAGAGAAAGACTAGAGTGAAAGAAAAGATAGGAAAAGAGTGATATAATAGAGAGAGAAGAATGAAAGAAAGGAGGACAATAAAAAAAGACAAGACGAACAAGAGAGGAGGAAGGAAAGAAACAACTCAAAACTCCTCTTTACTCGAGGAACACATCAAACCTAGTTAAAAATTTTTTTTCAAAAAAATAAAACAACAACAGCAACAGCAGAAAGAAAAAAAATGAAGATTATAAGTGGAAAACTTTAAACGGGAGAGGAAAAAAACTTTTCAAATTCGAAATTGCTAAAAACAGTAAGAAACTAAGGAGAGAAAAAAAAGGATTTTGGATTTTCCTGTATGTTTTACCTTTGTAACCCCCTCCTAATCTCCACCCTGTAACCTCCTCTGGAAAATCTTCATTTTCCTTTTTTCCTGACCTTTTTTCTCCTCTCAACCCTTTCTCTCAAAGTTTTTCCTTTTTTTTGAAGAAAAAAATGGCGCTGAATATTAATGATTCTAAAACAGTGTAAAAATGGGTAATGAACATTAGCAAAGTATATTACGCAGAGTAATAGAGGAGGAGGAGGAGGAGGAGATGGTAGTGGGTGTAGTGGGATGGGCATCGAGAAAAGCTTCATCGCGTTTCCCTTTCCTTCGAAATGGATTTAGAACCCAGTATATGTATGACAAGCTGTTATAGCCGACGGCTTTACTTTTTAATTTCCCTCTCACTCGTTCATCTTCTCTCTATTCCTTCCCGTCCCTCTAATGAGTCATTATGTATAAAAGACTCTGCCGGGAATGATGACTCGTTCAGTGAGTCCGGATAGCCCGAGAACAGAGTTATACCTTGAAGGTAACAAGGGTAATCTTTCGAGGCACATCTGAAACCTAAAACTATAAACAGAATAAAGTGAGCTGTTACATCGTGTCATATATTTGCATAAAACAGACGATTCGTTTGTACAAAACACGCTTATACATATATATACATATTTTTATATATTATGCTAATATGTAGCCTGTGTTGCGTCCTGTTGTGTCAACAGCCGTTGAAGCTGACGAAATGTATGATGTCACAATGCAATGAGTTAGTTTTAGATTTCCGGCAGGATACTTTTTCACAAAATCTATAGAACTACCCCTAAGCTTATTTACTCAACTCTAACTGTCCGATTGTCTTGTTAATGAAACCCCGGAAGCCTAAATCACAGAAAACTTCTGGCAGGGACTGAAACCTGTGGCAGATATTTGAACAGAGAAGGGTTAAGGATTTCAGACATTATTATGACCTAATAGAGCCCGAATATAAGTGGCCAACGATAGGGGTTGTGTTTGGTTTAGAATTTCTCATAAATACTACACAATTCTGCTCTATGAGTGAATGCTTTCGATTATGCCGTCGTTTTTGGCTTTATTAAAGTAACGACACTAACCGCAAAAAATCGAGTTTGAAACGTCCAAGTCTGATATTCACAAGCAGGAGTTGAGTCTGCTTTATTATTTCCCGTAAGATACTGTCGCCTTCAACACAAAGAGCGTCCTTGGTTTTGAAACGCAACAAAAAAAAATTGGCACCTCTAACAGAATGGATGATGATCATGAAAGAGGACACGGAAACACGAGGAAAGAAGCTAGCAAAGACATAATAACTGTTGGAAAGGGCCGAGTACAAATTCTCACCGAACGACACTCAATTTGAGTGGACAGCTAAGAAACGGAAGTAAATTAATCCGTCTGCATGCTTTTGGCTCAATTTCCGGTTGTTACAAGAAGAAGTAAAATCTTTTTTACGGCCTCAGCCAAGATTAACTTTCCGTTTTTGCTTTTATTTTTCAGAGTCTTTTCCAAGACCCAACTAATTCCTTTCCCGACCTTTTACCTTATAAATATTATCTTATAAAAATTTTCTCCAAGATTCCTTTACGGAATTTTAAAAAAACCCGGTTCTTTGTTGAAATCATATTTACAAACCCACCATCTAAAATCTTTGACCCATTTACCTGTTAAGTAATACTCAGTAAAAAGATATTATATTTTCATTAAAAATGCAATAAGACTTTTATTTATTTATTCAACAGCTAATTAACCGTTATCACTCTCCTATTTATTCAGAATAAAAAATTCCTTACTTAATACTAGGGGTCAGCACTCTTGCCCTCATCAGCTAATCAATCAATTTAATTATTAATATAATATTAAACTTTCAGTTGCAATTGAATTGAAACAAATTTTATTTTTCTTATGAACTGCGCTCACATAGTATAAATGTATCTTTCAAAAATGGCCTTTCACAAGTCAAACTGTCACTTCAGATAAATTAAACCGTTTATTATCAAAGTAAAGTTAGTCTATTATCTTTCTTTTTTCTAAATTTTGGAAGCTTGGAAATGTTATCAATATCCAGACCGGCTAGCGGGAGGTGTGCAGCATAGTGGTTAAGTGCCAGACTAACAAGTTATAGTTCAAATCCTCGTCTCGTATCCTGTTATACCAAAAAAAGGTGAAAAACGAGATTAATACTCAACTATAACTATATATATACTAAATGAATAAATATTTGACATTTTTGGGGACAGTTAAGAATAATCTTTGACTTCCTGTAGAAAAGTTTCTCTTAAAAATTAATTCCCTCTTAGAAAGAAGTCCAAATTGTTGGTTTTTGGGGAGGTGACACGTGCCACTTTCAAATTCAAAATTCTTTTTCGTTTCTTCTCTATCTAAATTAGTCTCAAAAAACGAATTTCCCTTTTACTTAAAATACTTATTTTCGAGCTTTTTTTTGACTGGGGTGAAAAGAGACTGAGGAGGAGCTTTCAAACAATTTCCCTCGTTAAGAAGCCTTTTAATATTGCCAGTTGCGTTTACCGTTTTCCAAGAAACTGATTTTTATTACGTCACTTTCTTTCCAGGCCCTTAAAAAAAAATTTATTTTTATTAAAACACTCCCTTAATTTAATTCAGGGTGCAGAGTCAGGGAATCAAGAAGATGAAGACGGAAAGATAAAAGTTTTCCTCTATCTCTCTTCCAGCCTCCTCTTCCTTCCGCTCTCCAACCACCCCCGCTCACCCATCTTTCTCTCTCTTTCGGGAAAACGGGAATGTGTGAAGGTGGGAGTATAAGGGTGGAATATTCCCTTAAAAATCAGGTGTGGAGGAAAGGAGAGCGATATCAATTTATTTGGATCTATGTTATATGTGAGCGGAATTTAGAATTTAAAAAGGCGGAAGTGAAGGAGGAGGTTAAGAAATAGGCTTCAGGATTTCTGGAAGAATTTTTCTCTTCTCCCTCCTCCCATTCATCCCGTTTTGCTCCTTCTCCTCCTCACCAATAAAAGAAAAAAATGTCTTTTTAAATCCTTTAAACGAAACGGAGAAATTGAACGGGAAAACCTTTTGATTAATAGCGATGAAGGAAAACTGGGGAAAATATTTTACGATTTTTTTGCACAATTTGAACCTTTTTTTTGCGTGAGTGTGCGTGCATAAGTCTGTGTTTGTGTGTATGCCTTCACTCGGTCAGATGCTCCCTTAATCCGGTTTAACGTTGTTTTCCTTAGAATCAAATCCCTGCCTTCTGTTTCTTTTCTCTTCTTCCTCATCTCCCGTTTTGTTGCTAAAGACCTTTTCAGACTCAATTTCCCATCACGGGGATTGTAATTTGGTGAGATAATCTCCCCATCAAGAAGAAAACATTACATTTTTTACATACTTTATTCCTCTCCTTACATAGTATGTGTATTAGTTATGTTAGTTTTTTGGTTATTATGCCGCGTCAAATTTTTACTTCAATAAGAGCGGAAACTGATATCTTTAACAAACGTTTTGTCTCCAGACGAAGTGGCCAATAACTAATACAACTTACAGTAATATCAGCTATGAAAGTCAAAAATCTAATAATAATCTAGAGGCCTATTCACTAAACTTATGAGGTTTCTTAGCAAATCCTTTCAAACTTCATTACCTAACCTTCTTTAGTTTCCTCCTTTCAAAAATATCTGAATATCAAATTCGGCAGTCGAGCTAGTTGTAGTTGTTATAGTTGAGTTTTAATCCCGTTGTTTTTCACCCTTTTTTTGGATGTAACAGGACACGGGAGGAGGATATGAACTCGCGACTATAACTTCTTAGTTTGGTTTAGTGTTTATTAAACAGCATGTGAATCCCCCGAAATGAATCAAGACGAATGAATAGATCAGTGTGCGTTATTTTTAAAACGATCCTGTCTCCTCGCATACATTCACACTTCTTCTCCCTAGAGGGAAACCTAAATTAATGTTATTTTAATAGGGTAACAAGCCATTTTAAATTTCCATAAAAATTTTTTTTATGTAGCACAAATAGCTTAACTTCCGAATGGCATAAAAAGAAACCTGAATGTAAAAAAAAATTATCAAGATGAAAGAAAAATGTAGTTACTCTGCTTCGAGGATTCCATTCCCCTTTGAATTCTAGTTTTCTCGACCCAGAGAGCCCCGAGGAATCAAAGCTCGAGGAAAAATGAGAAGCGAATAGAAGAAAGAGTAAAAAAATTTTTCGCGGTTCTTGAAAACTATAAAAGAATATTTAAAAGTAAATGCAAGTCTGAACAAGTTAAATTGTAACGAGGTTAAGGGGGTTTCAGTAGCGAGCTTTGGCAAAATGAGAGAACAAAAAGGAAAAAAAAAGAAGAGAGGAAATTTATTCGAGCTTTTCCAAGAGTAATATTCACGTGGGATCAGATTAATCTTTCATTTTTTATTGATCTGATTGACGGATTCTAGCAAAAGAATGAAAGAACAGGAAAAAGGAAAGAAGAATTTCCTTTTCTTGCCCTTTTTCTTCTGTTTTTAGAAAAGAAAAAAAAACAGGAAACCGCGGGTGAGCTTTGAGGTGCTTAGCGGGAATTTCCTACCATAAAATCCGGTTTTTGTCTTAAAAGCCTGACAAAAACCAAAAATTCTCTGCCTCTCCCTTTCTTCCTTCTCCTCCTCACGCACCCCGTGGAGACTTTCAGTTGTCATGTACTGTCATTCTAACCGAAAACAAGAGGAAACATTCACCGGGATGTGCTTCCTTTCAGAGGTAAAAAGATGTTGGATTTTCTCAACAGCATTTTCGGTACAGATTCACTCAACAGCAGGGACAGAATAAAAAAATTTCCCAACCGGAAATAGACTTCATTTTAAGTCTTCACCCCAAGGAACCCAACATCTTTCGGAGCCAACACGAAAGGACATCCTTACGTCACCACAAGATTTCTAAATGTGTAGGAAGGGAGGAGGAGGAAACGGCTCACGAAAAGACCCAAATTTGAAAATTTTCCCCCGTAAAATAAAAAAAATAAAAAAATCCGAGATACTTTTGAGAAAATTGCTGCCTTCAAGAGATATTAATATCATTATTGGTGCTGAGAGTACGGGTTTGAGAGGAAGAAAAAATGAAAACGAGGGAAAGGAGGTTTAGAGGAGGAGAGCAGAGCCCAGCTTTTTTCAAATTTCTATAAGAGCTTAAAAGAATTCAATTTTTTTTTATTAGAGTGAATCCAAAATGTAAAAATTGAAAATGTTACCAATATTATAGTTTTGAGGGAAGTGGAAAAGGAATTTATTTGAGGAAATGGTGGAAATGAGGAGGGTAGAAAGTGGGAAACAGTAAAATAAAATTGTGATGATAAATGACCCGACTCAACCCTTTCGGTTCGAAATTAATTTAAAATTCAGAAATCCCGACTCGACAGGAATTTTTGAAGAGAAGTCGACCGGACACGAAACAAACAAAAAATACGACAAACGATTGACATGGTCATCCAAATCCAACCAAGAATTTGACTATAGATGGTCTTTTACCTGTGTTAACTACCACCTGTTTGAAAGCGAGACATTACGTAGTAGGTATGGCTTTAAAGGTGTTTTATATCTAGAGAACAAATCTGTGTCTTGACTCCAGATATGAGACAAGGGACAAAAAATTTGGTCTGAAGAAGGAGATAAGTTAGTAATAGTAACAAAAAGAGAGTGAATGAAAAATGGTTAGGAGAAGGTAGTAATATAGATTCTGTATAAGTGACGTCGTCAGGCAAAGAAGTAGTGTTTAACTTTAAAAAGAGCTAAAGATGAGACTAACAGAATGCACGCACAGCGGAATGTGTTTTAGTATGTGATTAGAACTAGGTTCTGAATATTTCCTAGCCTTATGGCATTCGTTGGAGATAGGTGGTGCAATGTAGTGTACATTAATGTACCCCCTTCCCCCTTTGAGGGGATAGATGTGCCTTTGAGCATTGTGACTTGAGCGGAATGTTTTTGAAGGAATTGGCGATAAGTCATACTGGACAGACAAAAAAATATAAGTCAGTGTGTCTTTGGATTTTGGTGCGTGTAATTACAAAAATAAAGTTAAGGATACATATATTGGTTGAGTTTTTTTTATAGTATTTTAAAGCTTTCGACCTTTAGTGTACTACAAAATTTTAAAAAAATAAGAAAAACAAGAATAAAAATGAAAATAAAATAAATAAATAAATAATGGTAATAAAAACAATGATGAGGGAAGTAGTATAGACAAAGCTATGAGAAAACATACAGCGTAACAGTCAAAAGTTACTTATCTAAAACCAGTCAAGGGAAGAAGAAATATCTGATTGACTAAAATTCATCCGAAATGAATGAAGTCACTGAAACAGGCTTAGACGCTTCGAACACGACAGAAAGACGAAGTCACCAACCAGAACAACCCCCTAACCCACCCAAAAAAAAGATCCATCATTTTTCCTTCTTCATAAGTAAGACATTAATCCGGGGAAAATCCTAAGAGCAAACCATCTAACCAGAAAACCAAAAGACTAAGATTCAAAAGGGTGACAAAACCAAGAGAGGAAGCTGAAATAACAAAATGTCAGATTGAGAGATGTCACAACCTCCATCTTACAAAACTGCACAAGAATATCAAATCCAAATTTTAAGTGCGTCTACTAGGAAGCCAAACACTAAAAAACTTCATTTCTGGGTAAAATAAACAAGAAAAAAAATAAGAAAAGATAGAAGAAGGTAAAAAAAGATTTTTTCAAAGGTTTTACAAAAAAAGACAAAAAAAGAGGAAATCAAAAATGGCTTTTACCAGTTTGTCCTATGAAAGAGGATCTCCTTTCCCGGAAGATTTCATGCTAATGCAAAACAAACTTTCTTTGAATTTAGTCAAAGCACACACGCACTCAGTCCCACACACCCCCGCACAAGAGAGAGAGAGTAGATGACAAATGAGAAGATTTCCCAAGCAAAAGGATTCTCAGCCTGACGTCTACCATTCCATGGCATTCGAAGGAGTTTTCATGGAATTTTTAACCTTCCCATCTGGTTTCTTATCTTCTTCTCAATAACATTTTCTCTGCCCCCCAAATCTCTTCACCATTTCTTAAAATTAGACATTTGGAGATTTGCGCGAGAGTGTGATGAAGTTTATAGAGTCTGTAAGGAGTCATATTTGTAGAGCACGCGCCAATTCAGATCAGTCAGTACCACCATTCCTACCCTAGAACACTTCTCTCTTCAATTCTTCGAACGTCTCTCTGTCTACTATCTAAAGCAGACCGGGCCAGCTACATACCACAACCAATAAACCCAATTTCAATACTGAATTCTATGTTAAACATATGCTATCCAGAAGTACCCAGCAGCAATGGGTGTGAGCTTTTAAAAGATGTTAATAATATTTCCAATTTTCTCTAAAAATAGTATCAAATAAAACCAGAAAGCGTGAAAAGGAAGGGAAAAAGAGAGGAAAGTTAGACAAGCAAACTGACACACAAACAGAAACACTCATAAAAAACGCGATACAAATTTTTTCCCGAATCAACTCAAGTTTCTCTGCTGCTGTTACTTTAAAATAAAAAGAAAAAGAAAATCAAATAAAACAAAAATTTAATTTTCCAACGGTTTTCCATATTTAAGAGATAAACATCGAAATTCTCAATGGAAAAAGGAGCGGTGAGAGAGAAGTGAAAGGAGAAGAGAGAAAGGGCCTGGTGGTGGTGGAGGAGAAGGTGGTAGGAAAGGAAGATTTCCCATTTTTTTATTTTGTTTGCCTTCGATTTGTTCATTGATTTTTGAGAGCTTTTTGTTGTCTGTCGGTTTTCCCTCTGTTGTCCTCATAGTTAAGAGAAAAACATCCGCCACCTGAAAATTTTTTATTTACTTATTTTATTCGTTTCAGCAAAAAGAGTCACTTTGACTCTTTTAATAAAACAAAACGAGGAAATACATATAATAGAACTCGAGTTCCGACTTATAGAACAGTGTTTGAGTCATAGAATAGAAATTAATGAATCGCTTTGACCCATATACTTAAGCTTAAGTAACCTATTTTGTCTCAGATTACGAGCTAATTTGTCTGATTCTAAATTTACACAGTGTTCACGCCAGCTTCACTGCGACCGTCTATTGAATGCTGGCTAACGTGAAAATATCAACAAGTTCAAACAGGACTTTTTTCCCGTATCATTTGGGACATTTTTAACCTAATTTTAAACATATTTTCAGTAATTGACCTACTTTCCTTCTGTCACTATTAAGGTTCGGTTAATGAAGGGTTTTTAGTGAAAACGTCCTTGTTTTTCCTAGGCTCCGCTGTCCCTTATTTTCCGATCCTTACTTTATCCTGACTGTCTCCTTGCTGAGACACCCAGTGTCAGTCACTTTGATTTCTAACAGAGGTTAACTCAAACTATGAGCATGTAAGAGTCAATCCGACTCATTCATTTACTGATATGATTCGATTTAATTATACCTAAACACGATTACATCAATTTAACCCATAAAGTCATAACAATTTGAGTGTTGCATTAAACTGACCGAGTCAATTTGACAACTTACAAGTGGAAGGGATGTAGTTGAGTGATCAAACCGCCCAACTAACAAAATTATGGTCGAAACTCCCAGCTCCCACCAATCCTTTTATCCTAAAACGGGATTCAAATGGCGTTGGTTTATAGACGAGAGTCAATCTGACTCGTACAATTAAATGTAACAATGGAACCCGGGGGTACTAAGTGAGTTGTTTTGGCCAATGAATTAAAATTCATCCAATCCAATTTGACCCAAAACCTGAGTCACTTAGACATCTCCTGTGTTACCAAAGTCACCCGATTTAACTGGTAACATAGATTAAGTGAATTATACAATAAAACGACGGAGCCAATGTGAGCTACGAGGCTTGGTTGAGTGTCAAAGCGCCTGACTAGGAAAGTTAGTTTAACAGTCCGACCTTTCTTCCACCTCCCGTTATACCTAAAATGGAATTCACATCTCATTCAAATTATATTCGTTCACAAGTATGATGGAACACTAATTTCACGGTTGATCTACCTGTCCAAACGCTTGAGCTACCGGAAAGCTTAACATGGAAATGAAACAAAACCAAAAAGGTACAGGAAAACTTTTTCGTCTTTCCCACTGAGCAAAAAACGTCACGCTGTCGTTCGAGTTAAAAACCTATTTCCTTGTCAAATACCTGAGAAAATTGTTCCAGTGAATCCAACCGGAAATTGATTCCTTTCGATTTTTCCTGGAAATTTAATTTTCCAATTTTTTTAATTAACCATACTCAGGTTTCTAAGGATTCTAGGTTACGCAGCTTCTGAGAATATTAATATATCATTGCCGGTTCTGTTCTCCCTTCCCAGAATCAATATTCAAAATGGTTTCAAAGGGATACTTTGCAGAAAGAACGCGGCACGTGCGTCGACCTGTCCAAACACAGAATGGCTTTCCAGAACGACAGCCAGGGGTATCCAAACAATCAACGTGAATTACGGAACGCCTGTAGCGAATCTCAAGTCCATTCGTCTTCAAACACCCTGCGGGAGCCTTCCTCAAGACTGGCCTGAATCAATGAACCTTCGAAATCTAGACTAAATCCTTGCAGGAGTTCGTCTGTCCCGCTGTAACAGAAATCGCTTAATTTTCACCCCCTTTCTCTCCCGTCCTTCAAGAAACAATTCAGATCGTCAGAGAATTCAGTGAACGCCATTCCGCCGCCATCTTATTCGCTCAACACAGTCAATTATTTTGTTTCCGGAAACTTTACGCTTCACTTCCTCTTGTATTGTCTATAATGAGGAAAGCAACAATACCTGGATTTTTTTTATTCTCTCTTCTTCTTCTCCTTCTCATGTTTCCGTAACTGTTTCCGCTTTGTAACTCACAATTTATAGATAACAAGCTCTCACTAAAAAAAAGAAGAGGAAAAAATCTGTATCCTCTCACTCTCCCGCCTTCGTCTATTTCTCTTCTTCTTGTTAAAAGAATTCCCGCGAATGAAATCGTGTCAGGTTTTAAGTATCGGATTTCTCAAAAGGAAACGGAAGCGAAAGACAGAGAGAAAATTGCGATGTTGGCTGTATTGTTTCTGTTTAGATTCACAGAGTATTCTATTGTGTATCCTCTTCTGACTCAACAGAGCCTTTTTTGCTACTCTGTTCGTTGTATTAGTGCCTTCCAAAACCCCTTTTGAAAATTATGCGAACGGCGTAATCTCTTCAAAATAAAATTCTGTTTTTGTTTGTATGAGAAAAATCACTACCCCCAAATCCCCCCAGCCTCCTGATCTTCTTCATCTTCTCGTTCCTCCTCCTCCTTCCACTGCCTTCATCCAAATTTAATTTCCTTAAGGGAATACGAGAATGACCGAAGGGAGGTTATAAAAGAACTTTTTCTCTTCTTTTTTTGTCCTTTTTCTTCTCTCTCTCTTCCGAAAATAAAATTTCTTCCTCTTCTCCTCCTTCTCATTCTTCCATTCTGCCTCCCGTCAATTTTTAAGGCAAAAAAGAGGAAACAAGTTCTAATTCTTTCAAAACAGCACTATGCGTAGGAATTTTCCCGCCATCAGTTTGTTCGGTACAGACATCCACCTTCACTCCAACTCCTAATCCACTTGGACTTACTAGAGGGATCGGCTCCTGAGAGAATTGTTTTAAGGGCATATACCGTCTGCGTGTCTACCTGTCTAGAATGTTTTTGGTAAATAATTTCCTGCTGTTGCACTCAGACTTATTTTATAATATCAGATCTACCAGACAGTTCTGTCCATTTTCGTTTTTGGATATAATAGGCTCTGTGAAATGGCTCAAACTTTCATTTTGCTAGTCAGGAAATTTTCCCAACTACCTTCACCACGTTCTGTCACTAAATATTTCTAATAAATTTCCATCCCTTCTGTACCAAAGAATGAGTACAAACAAGCGCGCATTCGTCAGTTAATAAAAAGACGTAATATAGAGTGCATGATTAGAGCATACTAACGCAACAATTGACAGTTAGGGGTAGTAACGTTCTGTTTTCCTGTTCAGAAATTATATAATTTAGCAATCATGTAGTTTTTTATTATTTTTACTTTTTATTTTTTACAAACTATTTACATTTTTTTAGTATACATTAGTAGTGATTTTAATCCCTTTTTTCACTCTTTTTTGGGTATTATAGGATGCAGGAGGAGGATTCGAACTCATGATTGCAACGTCCAAGTCGGGAACTTTAACCACAAAATTACAATATATTTAAATTTTATTTTTTTATGTTCTCTTCAAAAATTTATATACTCTTCTTTTATACATTTTTATGCCAAAACACTGTCAGCATTTAAACTACAAACTCAGAGTTAAAAAAAAATTGTCAATTATTATAGGCCTATTATTGTTCACTGAATTGCTAATTATAAATATAATTACTGACTCACAAACACCTATATGCTAAAATTGTTTCTCACTAAACCACATTAACTAGAGCGTTACTGGATACCACCTATCTCACTCAACTAACACAACCCTAACACACTATCCTCCGCGCACCTTGGTGGGCTTCATCTTTAGTTCTTTTAATAAAGTCACCACGCCATCAAATGTCACAGCACTTGTTTTGCTTATTCGTATACCCAACAAAGCTTTTAAAAAAAAAATTCTTTCTCTACCTGAAAGTAATAACAGATTACAAAATGATGGCTGAATTCTTCTACCTCAGTTTTGGGAACCGTTTTTACAAAATACATGACGGTAATGAGCCATATTTAAAAGGTTTTTTGTCTCACGTGAGAAAAAAAGGAAAATCCTTTTCTCCTTCCTTCCTCTTCTTTCTCTCTCTCTTTACCCTCACACTCCAACAAACATCTCGTCATTAAAATTTTTTTGAACTTTTTAATTTGACAAAAACGCACGCACGCATTATGTAAATCCATCATTTTCAACCATTCTATGTCAACTTGAATAATAATAACAACACTAAAATCGATCAAATTGTTAACTTCTCTTCCACCCTCTAAAATTAATACCTTTCTATTCCTCGAAAATCTATTTATAATCGGGAAAATTCTCTTCCCCGAATCATCCAAAAGGAACACGCGCTGTATTTTTTGGGGAGTTAAAGAGAGAGGGAGAAAAGGAACAAAACTGTTCGCGAACATTTATTTCACACGAAAATATTTCAGACAAAAAAGCCTTTTTCACTACATTTCCAACTATAAATTGTGCCAACTTAAGAAAGAGAAAAAATTTCTCTCTCTCTCTCTCTCTCTCTCTCTAATATATATATTATCCAGGTATTTTTATATCCATCATTTCTGTCTCCTGTTCTTCCCCCCTCTCCTCCTTCATCACCACCTCCGCCTTCCACTCCTCTCGTTCGATATTAAAACTTTCCTCGTACTTTACCTTTATGGGAGTTTTTTCATATTTTCAACTAAAACGTCATTCAAAAGGTTTTTATGTTCTTTCCATTTCTATCCCCCTCCCCCTCATCCCCTTTTAGCCTAACAAACTCCGAGTGTATGACATGACTCCTTGCAAACACACGTTCTGTATAAGAAATGATTTCACTGTCTTTTCTCTTGTGATTAAGATGTTTCCATTATTTTCCTGTGAATTCTGTAAAAGTCGTTTGAGTCCTGGTATGTTTGGCTGTATTCGTTTCTGAGCCTAAACGGTATAAGGTCGAAAGGACTGTTTCGTTCATTCCGTTTTGTTCAGCCAGGCCATCGTTAACAATACTTTCTTGTCGTTCTTATTACGTTGCATTATTGTCTTTTGCTCCATAGCAGTCGTGCACTTTGGATACACATTCCGAAACCTTATCTTCGACACCACTGATTCTGGAGAGGAGTTTCTTCATTGTCCTCTTTATCCATTCCTGGTTTCTGTCGCTCCTCAACAGCCAGCCTAGAACCCTAAATGACACCAAATTATACACTATCCCAGTAGATTACTTTGGTTATACGTTCTTCAACGAGTCTGAGAACAAGGCTATAGGGAAAGGTGACTAAAGGGAACGGAACATAACAGAGGGAGCACAACTTCTACACGAGACTCATTAAAAGTGAAAATCAAGACTGAATGAACATATTAATCGAATCGCCCTTTTCCTCTCTCGCCTTCCATTCTGGGGCTTTAAAGAATCGATAAGCTCCGCAACAGGGATCTCTATTACGTTCCCATATCGAGGTTGGATCATCCAAATAATTGCAATATGACGCACCTGAGTTTAATTTCGATCTGTTCTTACAACGCAAAAGTCATGTGATTTCTTTCATTTTGTATATATACCATGCGAGAGAGTTTCAGTTGGGAAATTCGATCCACAAGTGTGAATGTCGACGAGGAAAGCTTATCGTTCTTTTACTAACCTCCAGGTAAAGAACAAAAACGAACAGAAAAAAACTCAAGAACAACAGATAAAGAAAGATCGGCAGATAAAAAGTTTTGAATGCGACGATGAAGTATAAAAAAGCAAGAAATTGTCGCCCGTGATAGATGGTAGAAAGTGTTTTGGAAAAGGAAACCGGAGAAGGAGGGAAAAACGGATAAAGAAAAGAGAGGAACAGCAGCGACTGCGTATAAACTCTATATACGTGTGGAGAGCGGAAAAGACGAGAAAATGCTGAACCAGCAAACCACCCCTATCCGCCTAACCACCCCTTTCCATTTCGGGAACTCACCCGAAAACAGGCATGATGTTCCGGAAACCGCAACAAAATCCGAACCTAAAAAGTGATAAATCGGGCCGGAAAAACCGCGAGCGACTCGTTACAAGGCCCTTAATTTCGTTTCAATTTCCGTTGCAAACAAAAAATTTTTGTCTCCAACGACCTCTCCGACCTATCTACCTACCCCACACTTCCTCTCTCTCTTCTTGAATAATTTGCAAATGGGTAAAATTTAATTTGAGTGAAACGGTCCTCTCTTCCTCTCTTTCCTGTTGCTTACGAGCCGAGCTATAAATCATCATCGCAGCTGTTTTGATCTCCAGCGACCCTCCCCGGACCTTCTTTTTGGCTTGTTCGGCGAAGCCTAGCGTTAGCCTCTTGACGACGGTTCGACAAATCTAGGCACTCCGTTATCTGTCTTCCTTACCTGGGGGCAGTTTTGTCCTCCGCACGAAGAAAAAGTGTAAAACAAGAACAAAATTTCAGTTCGATTTCCGGGTTTTCTTGGGGTTTCCAGTTACCTTTTTCACCCTCCTTGTTTTCTTCCTTGGGTTGTTCATTCCGTGACCAAACACGATACTTCGGGTTTACCTGGTGTCAACACCAGGTAAAAAAACAAACCGAAAAAAAAGAAAGCGAAATCTCAACCATCACACCTGGTTTCTGGTGTGTGCCGGGGAAGGGGGGATGATCCCGTTTTTAGGGGCAAATGCATTTATCCAAAACTTGTTCCACCCCGTAATTAAAATCTCCACTGATGTGAATTAATACGGACGATTTTCCAAGACTCGAAAACGGATTTCTCCAAAATGGCAACCACGAAAGAGTTTTCCAAAACCGATCTAACCCTTTCGCCTTCTGCACTCCCTCTCCAGCCTAAATTTCCTCTTAAATTAACACGAAAAGCTTTCATCGTAGCTAACAAAACTTTTTCATAAACAAATCATTTCTTTTGCTGCCGCGTCTTCTTGTTAACTTCTCTTTTCTTCCTCTCCTTCTCTTCTTCCCCACACCACAAATCATCTTTCAGCTTTTCCTATTCATCTCAGATTACATTTCCTTCACCTCCTCTTCGTCTCCCATGCGCCTCAAAAATAAAAACTAGTGACATCACAAGGAAAGGTTAATGTTTGAAAGTTCGTATACATAATGACTTCCAGGAAAAAAGGTTTTTACAAATTTTTATTTGAGAATCGGGGTAGAATGGACGAGGGGATGAAGGAAAAGATCCAATTTTTTTTACGTTCCACTCTCATTCTATTCATTCGCCATCTTGTTTTTTCGTTCTCTTTTCTTTTCTCATTCAATTTTATTTATTTTAATAAAATTTTTATTGTTGCATTACTTTTATGGCTGAGATCACAAAAGCTAAAAACTAAAAAGGAAAAAATATAATCTGGGAACACAGAGGAACACTCGAGTGAATTGACAATAACATCAAGTCAAGAGAGTTTGGTAAAAAGAGAATGAAAAGGAATGAGAGCAAGATCAAGAAGAAAGGAAAAAAGTCAAAAATGACAAATGGCGAGTTTAGATGACCGATGTCGACAAGAAGAATTGGGAAGTGAAGACAAAAGGCGAAAGAATAATCCGGAAAAATGGACGGGAAGAAAAAGAAAACGGATTGCGAGAGAGAAAGAGAGAGTAATGGACGATTATCAAAAGAAAAGAGTGAAACATAGAGGAGTAGATGGCAAGAGGTACTCCAAAACAAAAGACCGAATTCTCACCTTTCAAAAACGAAAGGACGTTGAATCAAAAAGGTTAATGATTTGAGGGGAAAATCGTCGAAGTGGATGTACGTCACATTTTTAAAAAATTGGCGCCAAATTTAAAAACCGAATATAGGTTTTTGAGACTATCTCTGTCATCTAGCTGCAATTTTTGTTTGCAATCTGTTGACAATAACTTCTTAGTCTAGCGTTTAACCATTACACGACAGATCTCCCATTTCTTATAAATTATAATAATGTAGGAATCAGGTGAATTGTTGATGATGATAATGATCGATAAAAACTCACTAATTTCGAATATAATATAGGTATTAACATAAATTTTAATACAAAAACTAGAAATTGGAGGAAAAAATGGAAAAGTAAAAGATGTTAATGATGCGGGGCTCCAAGACTGTCTATTAAATTTTGCTTTTGTTTTCGGCTGCTTAATTCCACTTTGCACATTCTCGAATAAAGAATGTGACGAGTTGCTATAACAACAATAATAATAAGAACATAATTCAACTCGTATTGGAGATAAGGCCGCTGTGAAAGAGCACCACTATAATATATACGCCAAGTATACTATAAACATAGTATAAATTGTAGTAAATTATAATTTGTAGCATATACTAAACTTTATCTCTCCTTCATCAAGTCTTTCTCTCCATTAGAATAGAGTAACTAAAGAACACCATTGGAAAACATCAATAAATGGTGATCGCAAACATTTTGGGAATGTCTGGGTTACTAGAAGGTAATCAAAAGCAGTGTTAACAGTTCTGAAAGCTGCTTCACACAGAGACACCTCGTATAATTCAAATCAAAGCTTTCAAGACTTTTTATGTTTCATTTCAAAACTTACTCAGTCATAGATATTCTAGTCATTCATACAGTTATACACTGGGCATTTCAAAATTGTTTTCTATGAATGTGAGTGAAACATGAACGTGTGAGAAGTCTATTAAACATGTTTCTAGAGCTGATTATTCTCAAATGTTCTAACAGTTTCTATCAAAGCTCACACACTCATACTCAAACTATTTGGTGAATGATCCACTATGATCGATTTGGGACAGTTTTCAAATGGCAATAAGAAATGTTTTGAACCTATGTGACAAACACGTTAAGGTGAAACCCGGAGTTCAGTAACCTTCAATAAGAAGTCAAAAGGAATAGTTAACTTTCACCCCGACTGTAGGCAAGACGAGAGTGGTAAAGACTCCCGAAAACCGGTCAAAACTTTCAAGTCACATTTCTGTTTCCTCCCCTCTTCACTGTCGTCTCATTTCTTCGAACGCCTTAAAAAGTTGAGAACAGCAGAAAAAAAAGAGGAATAAGGAGAAAAAAATTTTTCCTTCGTTCAGTTTCTCCTGCGAAGGCAGAATACCGAAGAAACCCCAATTTCGGAATGACGCTTTCATTTTGGAAAAAAACCAAAAAATATGTGTTTGGAAAAAAGGCTTCCGAGGGAAAGAGAAGAAAAAGGAGGGACGGAGAAGGGGAAGTAGTAGGAAGAAGGGAAAAAGGAAAAAGGCGACACCTTATAGTTTTCCATCAAAGTGCAAAAGGATTCAACCAAAAAAAAAATCAAATTTTATTGAAACAGCTAAAAGTTTTCGAGAAAAAAAATGAAAGCGGGAGGCCGGGGGTAGGAGGGTGGCTAGGGGTGAGAAGAAGCGGAAGCGGAAGAAAAAAATGCTCATTTCTCATTCCCCCGGAAGGCATTCGGATCAACCTCTTCGATTCCTGTACATTGCCCAAGGGTCCCATGAATTCTAACTATCAAAACCGATTCGGCTAAGAATCTTTCATCTTTTCCTTTTTTCCTCCCTCCTAGCTCCCTCTTCTTGTTCTTCTTCTTTTTCTTCTCCTTCTTTAACTTGTACTTGGAAAATCTGCCGGAACAGAAAGTCTTAAATTTTCCACTTTATGATGATATTTATCCGAAGCTATAAGTGTACACAATGGTGGAGTAATATCAAGATGGCTTTGAGAAAGGGAAAGGGAAGTCAATACAAAGCGTGGAGTCTTTGGTTTGGTCACAGCCTTCTTTTTACAATGGTTTGCAACCTTTGACAAGTCAAATAAATGGCCACTTAACTTAAAAACTAATACATACATGTAGATGAGTAGAGAACTGTTGACGTTGATTTGGAGCAGATCTGCTGGGGATGACAAGCCTGGGGTATAGAAGGTGAGGTGTTGTGCTGGATGACAAAATAATGACTGCTAAACAACTTAGCTATAGCTTCTGCTGGACTATGCGACAATGGGATGACTTATAAAACAATTGAATGAGGTGTCCCGGACCCAAGGTACCGAACAAGAGGTGCTTACAATCCTTGAAAGCACATCGATACATCGTTAGAAGAATCTACAGCTTTACAGGACATAGCTTTCAAAATCAGTCACACAGAAGCCATCTTCAATCTTTTTCATTCATCATCCAGAAGGCGAAGTCATAACAAAACTTTTAAAAACCAATCAGACAACACAAAGAAATTTTTTCTGTATGACATCATCAAAAACGGTTGTTAGAATTAACCGGAAATGAATGGAAGATAGAAAAGTTTCTTTCGAGTTGGCTGTTGAACGACAGTTTGTCGGTTAGTTAAAGAGACGGTCGATGGAACTGTCGACCTTTCGTCAGACCGACCTCAATAAATCTAAATAGACAAATCTGTTGTCGTGAAACCTTTTTTGGATATTGCTATTAATCTAGATCTTTTAGAGTTTTGAAAAAGCCCAAAATTTTCTTTATAGAGGAGACAGTTTCCCTTTATCATGTTTCCAGACTCCTCAACCAAATGTTTGTTTGTGTTAAGTGAGTTTTCCACGAAGACAGTGATATTTGGAAACTGGAAATGTTCGTTTATCTGTCAATCGCTGATTGATGAACGTCATTTAAATACATTAAACGTGACGTGTTGAAGGTTTCGACCGTTCTTCACGATTAGTTGTAACATCGAGACTGCGTGGCGTTCAGATCTCCGTTCGGCTATTTTTCGCTTCCACATGTCCTGTTAAAGTGTTGTGAGATGAGTCTTGAGAAAGCGATTTCTCTCTTTTTCTCTGAGTGTAAGTAAATTGTCACTTGTTTCCAATTATGAGTCAGTAAATAGTTTGTAGTCCTAGCATTTTTACATTTTGTTCCGGCTTCTAGATTTCTGTTGATAGAACGTCTGATGCAATTACCCTAGGTTCTAGGTGGTTGTAACAGTTTCTTGGAGATTACGTGAGTGTATTAGTTACTTTAATCTAAGTTTGAATTGAGTTTTTCACGCTTGGGTGTAACATGATACAGAAGGAGGATTTGAACTCACTATCATAAACCCTATATTTGAGCGTTTTAACCACTACACCAGGTCTTCTGCTTTACGTGATTGTAATACGTAGGTTGATATTGTGTGTTACGAAAATCCCCCACAAACCATTTATTTTGAATGTAGTACAAGTATATTTGAATTTTAGCATTATAGTCGATTATAAAATATAAATATTAATATATTTTTATTTATTTATGTTTCTTTATGTATTGTGTTTGCTAGTATTATTTATTTTATTTTTGCTTATTTCACCCGAAGGGCCTTAAGGGCCTTAAAAATAAACTAGGTCAATAAATAAGTAGATAAAATAATAACAAAAAAATTACAAGTAGATAAAAATACAAATAAATTATACAAAGATATTAAATATTAATAGTTAGCTAAATATACCAACAGGCATATCACCATTCCCATCACCCCTTAGCCCAACCGTTACCAGCAAAACACAAATTAAAAAACCGGAAATGACGAAACAAAAAACAATTCCATCCTTTAAGCCAGGGGTCTTCAACGTTGTACACATTAAGGGCCAAAAAAAATTTTCTTTCTGCACAGCGGGCCGCACCATAGGTATTTTATAAGAATTTTTTTCCCGGCAATGGTCAGGATGATTAAACAAGTAGATAAGTAGAAAACATTTATTTATTGAGCCAACATCAAGAAAAGGGACAAATTAAATATCAATACAATGCATTTGGTCAATGTTAGTTTTATTTTTTTTCTAAAAATTATTTTTGTGTAGTCGTTGGCGGGCCGCAAAAAACATATCGGCGGGCCGCGGGTTGAAGACCCTTGCTTTAAGCTAACAATTTTCATTTTCTATTTTGTGGAAACAAATAAATTTAAAAAGAAACTTGAATTAACCATAATTTATATTTTAATTACTCCTACTACATTCGATTTATATGGTGTTAAACAAATTAAACAAAATGAGAAACGATGAAAGTGGATAGTAAAAAAAAAAGGAAAAGAAAGATGGCGGCGCGGAAATATTTGAAAAATATCGAAACAGTGAAAACGGGGAACAAAAAATTGATCATCGTCGACCGTGAAAATTAAAGTGTCGCAATAAATAAATAAATATAAAAATTATATTTACGGTATATTGTTCGCATAGGTACGAGTTCGGTGAGGGATGGAGGATAGGGATAGGTGTGGGTGAAAAAAAATAAAAAAACTTCCATGAATTTTAAGAGACTCGGGAGAGAGAGAAATTGCAAAAAATGTTTTCTGGTTTAGGCCGCCAAAATTTTTTCTCAATAATAATGTAAAAAAAAAGAAAAGTATTTTTGCGAAGACAGTTTTCGAATTGGAATAACAACAGAGAGTTATGTTCTTTTGCGCATTTTCCCCCGGCTTTTCTTCGCCGTGTTTTCCCTTTGTTTTCCTTATTTTCCGAAATAAAATAACAAAAAAAGAAAAATTTTGGTGAAAATATTGAGAAAAGAATTTGGGAGGAAAGAAAATGGGATTTGGCTTTCAGCACCTCTCTCTCTCTCTCTGTTCTTTTTCTCTCTTCCTTTTTTTATTCTCTGTCCGTCTTCCCTTTTCTCTCTTCCTCTATATCTCTCTTCTTTATATTCTTTCTTCTTTCTTCTTTGTTTTATTATATTAAAAAAAGAAGAAGAAGAAGGAGGATGTTAAGAAGGCAGCTGCGTCGATTATGTGGTTAAGTATAGTGAGGCAGCCTCGCTACAGGAGACAAAGTATAGCGAGGATGCCTCACTACAGGAGACAAAGTCGAAGTATGCAGACTGTTTTCCGGAGTTTCCGGTTAATTCTATGACGGAAGTCAGCAATATGACTGAACCTTTAATCTTAAACTAAACTAACTGCTCTTGTTAAACTCTATCGGTTGGACTGAATCCAAATTCTTTCTCTCTCCTTTCCTAAAAATTTTCCTTAATTTTTGACTCACGTGATATTGTCGTGGTAGTGTCGAATTTTCCGCTAATCTCGAATTTTCCGGAGCAATCTCGCTATAACACTACTTCATCGACAATCCAAGTAGACGCTGCTACCAGTAACTCTAACCCGTCATCATCTATAGAGCATTCCTCAGGCAGACTAAACCTTTGTCGGCCTATACCCTCAAGGGTTAACCTATGTTATAGCATGTAAATCATTGCAGTTGGTTTTGGTTGTCTTTACAGAAATCGTATGTGAGTGAACAGTATCAAGATCCTGAGTAAGAGGTCGTGCTGACTATGAGATATCATAATCATCATCCGTTGCTAACCTGTAACAGCAAGTCCGCTGTTTTCTGTTATTTCTCATATCTTCAGGTAGCCGCAACCTAAGAGCACCTTTTTTATACTATTCGTGTGAATAGTCTATTTATGCTGAAAACCTAAATCCGGTTTTATCCGGTTCGTTTTGTTCTGATAGAAGCTCAACAAACATTCAAAAAATAGCCCCGTTTCAACACCAAAGCAGCACTAACGGTAAACAATTTTCGTCGGCCTCGGCTTTCTCCATCCCGCTTCTACTCTTCCGGCCACCTACATCTCTTCTCTCAGAAGCCGAAAATCCGAAAAACGCCGATTTCGGGGTCAGAGTTTTTTGAATTCCTCATCAGCACAAGAATTTTTATTGCTCTCTGATGGCTGAATTTTTCAAAGACTTTTCCCCATTTATTGCTTTATTTATTGAATACTGTGCAATATTCATTCCGGCTAACGGTTTCATTGTTTTCTCTTTGGGCGAACGCTTCATCTGTTCGCATCCAACCTTATTGTGAACCTGAATTCCTTTGTTTTCCTTTGAATTTGTTTTGATTCATGGAGTGTAGACGATAAGTTGATGTTCACCATTTCTCTTTGTTTTCGACCTGATACCTACAGATTTTGACATCTTAAAGAAATAAAATTGGCTTGAATAATGCTCTGACAATACACCTCGATTCGGATTTACTAAAAGATTAAAATCCTGGAAAATCGTGTTCGGCGCGAGTGGATTTTACGTCGAAAATTCGCGGAGGAACACAAAGACTAATTTGTAAGACGATGTCAAAGGAAATGAGTATGAACGCGATTATCGCAGCTGAGAAAGTAGATTTTCAAGAAAACTCAGGCCTTCTACGTCAGATTAAACTTTCAGGTGTTTTAGTCTGACTAATGGATGTTCAAAAGAGAGAGAAATAAATCTAACGGGGTTCCCTAGCCTAATCAAATGACGAGCCACATATGTTCTCACAAACAAGACGACAGCTTGCACGCTCCAACCGAGCGGAACAAAAACCTCCAAAACCCATTGACCGCCGTCCAGGAGAAAACCAAAATCCGAAACCGCATAATCGGCCCGACAGCGGAAAAACAAACAAAACGTCATATTTGTCCACATCGTTCCCCCGGAAGACATAAATCTCCATCATTTTTCAACAGGCAAAAAAATCTATTAGGATTGATGACTTTTCTTCCTCACAGCTTTTGTTTCCCATCTTCTAGCTCCGAAGTCACAGGGAAATTTTA
Source organism: Columbicola columbae (assembly GCA_016920875.1). Taxonomy (NCBI): domain Eukaryota; kingdom Metazoa; phylum Arthropoda; class Insecta; order Psocodea; family Philopteridae; genus Columbicola; species Columbicola columbae. Next base: position 17,082,497 of record JADMLL010000003.1, on the reverse strand, counting down.
ACCCCCTACTCGAGGCTGTCTCTTCTTTAAAGAAACCACACACGACCTTTACCCGACATTTACCCACAACAACTAAAAATTATGAGAGAAAAACCTAGAAAATATTTTTTCCTTCCGCCACAAGTCTCGACCAACTGGTGCCCCTTCCCCGGAAAAGTCAATTAACAACAAATTAAGGAGTAAAAAATGGTAAAAACCAAACATTAATATTTCAACTTCCTCAAAATTACATTTTCTTAATTCATTTGCCAAAACGCCGACTGGATTACTTTCCAACAGCCGAAAATTTGTTTGACAAACAAGCAAACAAACTTCCGGGTTTGTCTTGGGGGCAGGGGGGAGGAAGCCTTGGTCTGTCGCATAACAGTTCGGCAACCCTACCCTCCGAAATTTTCAGTTTTAACCTTAAGCCTAAATGGTTTTCATTGACAGAAAAGCTTGACAAGTAATTACAGCTGACAAAAACTCAAATTATGACATCACCTCGTCTTTCTCTTGTTTTATGAAAACAGACAGTAAATCTGCAATATAACTAAAGGTCATTCTCCCCTCCCCTCAAAAAGGGATTTTAACAAATTTTGGGATAGACAAAAACTTCTGCACGTGGATTCCTAATTACAGCAAAAGTTTTCCTCCTCAACTGTTAACTACCTCTATATCTTATCAAATAAAAACAGCAGAGAAGGCAGTGCAAAAATATTAGTGATAAATATGTACAATGATGATAAGTACATATTAAAAATATAGATTTATTACTTTTACCGTAACATATACGATATTACTTTCTGGCTCACATAATATACATCCTTAATTGTCAGCAAAATATAACTCGGATATCAAATTTAACACCTCAAACACATCAAAAGTTCGCCTTCACAATAACTCTCGTTTATTTCTTCCTCTTTTACGAGCACACCTGACCGTGTTAAAATCAAAAATGGAAGGAACGCTAACGAACAAACCAAAATTTATTATTATAATATAAATATTATTATCATTATCGTTTATATTCGTCGACTTATTAAATGGAGACAAAAGTGTGAGACTGACGGAATTTAATAAAGTAATTTCCCTAAAAATTTTCCTGACAGTTCCAGATGGTGGGAAAAGGGCTTCTTTAGACTGGGGGGGGAGGAAGTAGTAAGGAGGAAGGAGGAGAAGGAAGAAGAAGAAAGAGGAGGCAAAAAACCCGAGCCCTGAATGATAGTGACGTCACAAAATTTTTAATTCGGTTTAATTCCTTCGCCCCTCTTTCCTCGATTTTGCTTTCCAGGAAAGAAAAACAAAATTTTCTTTCCTTCTTTCTTCTTCTTCTTTGAGAAGGAGATACTTGCAAAACTTTGGGGAAAAAAAGTTTTTTCTTCTCTCTCATAATAAAGCGAACGTTACGAAGTTTATGAAAACCGCGAATTGTTTGAAAAGTTTGAAGAACCGAAACGGAATATCCGAGACGATCGGTTACCTCCACCCGCCCCCATCCCTTGTTCGAATTTTCCATTCTTCACCTTGAGGTAAATATTAAGGGATGAAATTGAGTGTGCTCGAGGGGGAAGTTAGAGCCTTGTAACCGCATAAAAGCGACCACCGACACTATTATCCGCTGATGGAAACTACATGTTCGACTTGTGGTCTGTTCAAAGAGTTAATGTGAAACTCAAGCCCAAACGTCGGTAGAGGGAGGAAGTGGATTAATCTTATAGAAGTTAGAGTGGGAAGGATTGATTTACAGAAAGTAATGGGTTTAAAGAGTGAAGAGTTAGAAAGGAATACTGTTTGAGTGGGATTTAGGCAAGAACAAAGAAAAAAAATAAAGAAATGCGTAGAGGGAGGGAGAGGTAAAAACAGAGATATAAAGATCAGAGAGTCAAACAAAGAGTAGAAAAACCAAAAAGAGAGAGAAACCAGAGCGGTAGGCTTTGGTTCAAGGGCCAAAATCTTCTAGAAGGTTTTAACCAAGAGAAAAATATTCTGACAAGGATTAGTAGTTGAATTTGAAGTAACCAACAAGTTCAGGTTTTCGTTTGGTTAACCCTATCAGTGAGTTCGTACAATAACAAACAAAAGACAAGCTGTAAGCAAAATGACAGCAGAAACAAAAGATCAACCACAACCCAAACGAATCACTATCTGTCCGTGGGAAATCCGACATGAAACCAATTGCAAAATTCAAGGAATCACACAAACACCTCACCCTATATTCTTAGCAATCATCCCTGGCTGGGAAAACTTTTCAACGTAAATCCAACAACAGCAAAAAAAAGTTCCAAAAACGACCATAGACCGCAAACCGCAAAACCTTGATTTACAAATGAAAAGAAAGGAGCAAACGGCAACGGACCGAGACGCGGTTCAATGGTTTTGATTAATTATTTCGTGTCCCAAAAAACAACAGCAGCAACAGCGGCAGAAGCAAAAAATTTCATTCCCAAAAATAATTTCAAATCTTCCTTTTATCACTCCACCTTCCCTCTCGACTCCGATGAAATGGGAAAAAAAAGGAAAATTGAAATTTCTACGCACGCACGACCTAAACACACAACTTAGAATTCGAAAACTTTCCCATAAAAACCAAAGCAAACATACAGAGAAAGTCCGAGAGCCTAATTCACGAATTACGCAACAGTTACTTTCGATCGGTGGAACTTTTTCCACCCTTCCAACCCTCCAACCACCCCTGCCACTCCCACCATCTTTGATTTCTTTTTTTCTTTCTTTCTGGACTGTTTAAAGTGTGACTCGACCTCCTTGCTTTCGTCTCGCGAGATGAATGAACCGATTAGGCTCCACAGACAGGCTAACAGATAGTTTCTTCTCTCTCGCTCTCTCTCTCCGTCTTTCCTGAGAAATTTATAACTCCACTCTTGCATACCACTAGTGTATAAATTGCGAAGATGTACGTCTTTTGTTTGTCTGTTTCATTTTTCCCTCTGTTCTGCTGCACTCTTCGTCTCTTCATCATCTTTCCTTTTGTTTCTAAAGTATACAACCATCCAAGGAATAGTTTCAACAAGGTAGAGGAATGAATCGATGAAGTTACTTGCAGTAAGTGTGTGTGGATGTGTGAGTGCGAAATTATTCTCGGTTCTGCTTACTTGTTATTGGATTTAGTATATACTGGATATATTGTTTTGTTAATTTTATAATAAAAATAAATAATAATAGATATTATTGAATAATATTAATAGACAAATGAGGTTTAGACAGTCATATCAGACATACTAAAGTCAAACTAATAGTATTTATTATGTACTCCTCTCGGATGTTTCAAGATACTTTGAACACGCTATTATTGGTAGTAATAGTAGTAGGAGGGATTGTAGTAGTAGTGCTCTTGATTGTAGTGGTAGTTGTTGTAGTAATTGTGGTGGTGGTGGTAGTAAAGTTTTGCAACAAATAAATATTAAAACAAAGCTATTTCTACAGTTTTCCTCTTTTTCCATTCTTTCTTTTCGCTCTCTGTTAGTTCTTTGTCTTTTCTCCTTTTTTCTTTCTTATCTAATATTTCACATCTCCTTTCTATGTGTTTCGCACCCCTGTTACGTTCTACAGACGACGTATTTCCAAAAAAATAAACTGTACGTCTTTTCCGTTTAGATTTTAAAACAACAATTCAAATGTATGTAAAATGAGCAAGCAGAAGGTTGTTCTGGTCGCGATGATTCCTCAGCTGAGCAAGTAACTGGTGAAAGACTTGGATGCACCACACCTTTTTTTCATATTGTTTTCCTCTCCTGGTTAAAAGGGACAAAAAATTTTCAATTTGTTCTTAAAAGCTGACCTGAGCTTTTAGACCTTTCCCTACAAGTTAATTGAAACCAAGGACACGGGTTTGGAAGAAGTCAGCACTATTACTCTTTCTCTCTCACTTTTTGGAAGGAGTGAAACCTTAAATCTAAGCCTTTGCGAATCCTTTGGTAACCCTTTCAGCTTCCTTCTACCTTATGTCTTCGGAAACATTTTACAGAAATTAAATTTGAGAACCCTAACGCCACCAAGAAAGGAAGATAAAAACTTTTGGGGAAAGATATTCGTCGTTAAATTAAGCGAGTAGATTTCGGCGGCTGGTCCCCCAACTCTCTTCCCAAAACCTTCTTCCCCCGCAGCGTCTCTCTCTCTCTCTTACTCCTGTTTCTTCTTCTGGAAAATGAAAAAGTGGAAAATCGCTCGCAGTGACGCCTTTGCTTCCTCCAGTCTCCCTATTTTCCTTTTTATATACTGGAAAAAAGCATGTAGCGTGTAAACATCATGTTTGGAAAAACTTCGAGTGACAGTTGACCAAAGGGCTTTTCATAAATCAACAAGGAAATCGATTTTTCTAAACAAGTCCTTCCACCCACCCCCGTCAACCCCCCAATCCCCCAAATTTCCTTTCCTTTTCCTCTTACTCGTTTTTGTCGCTACCACCATTCCCCGCCACCTCTTCTTCATTTCCTTTTTCTTACTTTCCTTTCTGCCCTCACTTTCTACCCATTCATCCTCAAACCACTCACCTACTCCAACAAACTTCCACGTTTTTCACTTGATTTTTAAACTGAATTTGCCTTTTACAAATTGCGCTGCGGATCTTTATCTCTTTCAAGCAGACAACCAAATTTACGATCAAAGTTTTAGACGCAGTAACGACTTGTTTAGACCTAAATTTCCATGTGGAGGGATGGAGGATGTGAGAGAGAGATGAGAGGAGTGGAAGGAGGAGAAAGAGAGGAAGTGCAAAACTACAAAATGAGAATAAAAGCTGTGGCTTAACTTTCGGCACCGGTAAGCCGCGTCTTAATTGAGTTCCACGAATGTGTGACACACGGGGGTGACGAACAAAACAAACGAACAAGTGAAAAACCGTTCTCACCGTTTCCGGATAAAGAAAATAAATTTCGCTTTCTCTACTGTGGATTAGATTCCTGAAAAAGGGAAGAATTTGGGTTTGGGATAGTTTTGGCGGAGGGATTAATAAAAATAGCGAACCCGTCCTACAGCACAATCTGCAAACACTCAAGGCAGAGCCTCAGCCTTATATCCTGTAGCATCGGTTCACCATAATGTCACCGAACTGAAGCACAAAGAAATCGAGTTTCCAAAGAGACTTTGCTCGTATCAGGTCTAACGGAAAGTTCTCTCCGTTTTCACTTCCGGCTATAAGAGAATTGCAAAAAGGCTCGAACTCTCACTTCGGTGTCAGGAAATTTTTTCAACCATCTTCTGCACACAGAAACCACACTAATCACGTCAAATAAATTTCCATCTTTTCTGTACCATCACATCTCTGTTGGAATTCGTACAAAATACAGTTAGCATCAAAATAATAGTTAGTTGATAGAGAGCGCTAGTGTGGAGTGCTTGATTAAAGCATAATTAACTAGCAGTAGCCGGTTAGGAGTAGTAAATTTGTCAGCTAAGTCTGTAAAGCATTTTTTCATCCGCTGTATCCAACAGCGTCTAGTTACCTTAAAATACAGAAAGTTATGAGAACTTTATAAGTCGTTACTGTTGAATACTAGTATTCATTCATCATACGTCAGTATATATTTATTAATAAATATATAAATTCAGTAATAAAAACAGAGCCAAAAATTCAAAAACGTGTTTTAACTAGCTGTAACAGTATGGGACGAACTTTTCGGTAGACCTAATAAACTCAGCAAACCGTTGTGTATCAGTTCAGTAGTGGCATGGAGCCGCCAGAGCAAATAGGTGCGCGATCCAGATAGATGTGCGAACCTGCCCTGCGACAACTGGCAGGTAAATACTTAACGATATATAGACCTGAAAGAAGTTTTTAGGCTAAATTCGGTTTAGATTAAACTTAGAAAGATGGTTAGACGATTTTGTTAAGACCATCATACAGAACATAATAGCGTTTGAATATGCAAGTAAACAACAAAGAGTTTATTTCACTGACATAAACGGCAATTTATTATTGCAGTTCATTTCATTATTGTCACTGCATCAAACACAAAATGGAAGTCTGTATCGCTCTTCTGAATAATCTAGACAAGTATAAAATGTTAATATATACTTCAACGTTGTAGTAGGTCACTAAAAATCAGAAGATTTCTGCTGTTCCACAATCTGTATCTTTTATTTACTGCTGTTGTGTTTTTATAGAAATACAGCCATTACAGAGATAAGAAATGGACCCATAGTCTGGCCATACTCCCAACAGCCGACGTTTTGACAAGTTTCATTTCACTTCACTCTCACATAAAAACAGGGAAAAAGGACGAAAGAAAAGCTCTTTAGTTTCCGAAACTTGAAACTAGTCTTCTGTAACGTTCGCAGGAAACCGGACACAGACCGCACCAAACGGTCGCTTCCTCTATAACTCAAAACCTCTCCACCATCCTTCTCCATCCTCCTCCGACAAGTTTCCCTTCCCTCTATGACGTAAGCAAAATGTCTAATTTAATTTTTTTCCCCCGGTTTTCCTCCATTTTTGCCTTTTTTGTTCTATTTCACTTTTTATATTTTCTAATTCGAATTTACGATGGAAAACTTTTTAATAAATTTAAATAATTTCGAGACTTTATTTAAAAAAATAAAGCTGCGACGTGTCCCGACCACAGCCAGCCCCCTAGCCCCTGCCCCCGTCCCGTCCCCTTCCTTCGTGAATTTTTTTTGTAAATCATGTTGCCTTCGCTAAACAAAAAATAAACTGTCGTACATTATGACTTCCTTTAACCCTCTAGGGGCTATGTCCAACTCGGTGTCGTACTCTGTGCTCGGTTTCCCGGTTTCCGTCCCCGGACGATAGTACACCTCGCATTACTTTTTTTTCTCCTTCAATTTCTACCCTTATTGTATTCTTTATGACAGATCTAAAGGGTTTTTTCACTTTGTCTCTCTCTCTTTCTTCCTTCCTCTTTCTCTTCCTTTCAGCTTCTCTCTCACTTACTCATAATTCTCTTTTCCATTTTTTTCTCCCTCTCTTCTCTCTTTCACATAATCAAATATCCCACACATCGATCAAAACTATCTTGTCAATATCAAAGTTTCCTATCTTCCATATTGTTCGTCTTTTCTTTCCCTCATTAAAGATTTTTTTCCGGTACATGTATATACGAGTGAAAAGTCAGATATTGGAACATGTTAGTGAGAGGCGTAGTGTATCGGTTAAAGTTCTTGACTTTGACGCTATGATTGGGAGCTGGAATCCTCCTCCCGCATCCTTTTTAACCCCCCAAGAAGGGTGAAAAATGGGATTAAAACCACTACTACTATTATATATTAGAACATATCAAGATGATCGAAGGGAGGAATTTCGACTTTTCCAACAACAAAAGTCAAAGAGTTTGGTTAAAATCTGATGCCTCATTCGAGCGCTTCATTTATTGATATATATCCAAGAGACCTTGGATAAATTAAAGGAGTCGGCAAACTCGTAAGTCAAACGAAACTTAATTGCGTATCAATATCACGAGGAATGAGGTTTCTTGTCAAAAGCAAAATTTCCAAAATTTAAGCTACATAGATAGATACACAGTGTATTAACTTAATAAACTTTAAATTAAAGTTTTGTTTCTTAATTAAACTATACACAGAACTCGATATCATACTCGATCTTATTAAAATCGATCATAAATACGGATTCACCTCCAACCATTGACCAAAACTTAAAAATCGGTTTCAAAGTGAAAACGTAAGAAAGAAGAAACCAACGAAAATTTCAAAACAAAATAACTGACCTTAAAACAAAAATGGCAGAGAGGGAAAACCAAAAAAACAGAACAAAAAACCTTTTGGAAATGGATTTTGTTTCGGATCGATTAGGTTGGCCTGGCTAAAACGTAAGGCCCCCCTCAGTATCGGTTTGCTGATGGCCTCCCCCAACCCCCTCCTCCATTTTTTCTTCTTGTCTTTCCACTGATTGATTCTCCATTCCTATCAATTAATCAGGTTGATTGATTTATTTATTCCTCTTTCCAAATTTTTTTCTTTCTGTTTTCTTTTTTCCCCGATGTCTTCGACCTTTTTTTTGTCCTCTTCCTTTTGTTAGAATAAAAACCAAAAAAAAATGCCACTGGCTGATTTGTAGACTTTTCTCTTTCATTAAAAAATATTTTACGGAAGGCTATTGTTTCGTGCCTTTTGTCAGTTGGTCGTCTGTTGTCGCAAAATTGATTTCCAGTATTTTTCCCATCTTTTTCGCCATGTTTGTTTGTATTCCTTGCATCCTTGAACCTTTCCTATTGTTTCCGACCTCAATTAAGAATCTCTCTCCTCTTTTCTCCATTTCTGAATTTTTCTTTTGCTTTTCTTCCTCCCGCACCACTACATTTCCTTTTTTTCAGCCCAAAACATAAAACCGAAATTCACTTTCAACCCCCTTCTACAATTACGAAGAAAAGAAAAATAAAATTGTTAATTCTTGGAAAGCTAATCCCTAAAGCTCCGCAACGACACCATAAAAGAAAAGAAAAGAGAAAAAATGAGAGCGATAAGATCGTTCCAGGTACTTTAAGAAATCGGCCAAGGGAACGAAAACCAAAATTTTTCAACCGGCCCGCGCGCGCCTGCCCAACTTTTTGAGAGTCCTCCTCCTCCTCCTCCTCCCCTTCAACTTCCTTCCCCCGGAGGCTCTTCCTGCCTCCTTTCTCTCTCATGCGCAATAATTTTTTTCTCTCACCATCCTTCACTCTCATCCTCTTCTATCTTCTACCACCACCACCACCACCACCAACACCAACTCCATCCTTCTCCCCGTCATCCTCCTTTTCCAGAGTTTTAAAGTCTATTTTTTAAATAAAGTTTCCCTCGACGCGTTTCGCAGTAAACTTCTCGGGATGAAAGTATAGTCTTTGACTCTATCTAACACCATTCTTTCCAGGATGGAGGAGGGAAAACTTTTAACCCGAAAATTTAAATTACCTCCACCGACTTTGGTTTTTCATTCTCCTTACACTCCACCCTTCCTCCCTCCATGTCTCTCATCTCTTCTCTTTCGCTAACTTCCTTCCTACTTTCTAACAAAAAAAAAGGAGAGGAAAAAACTCGAGCAGAGAGGATGTGAAAGGAGGAGAGGGACCGAGAGGGGGTAGAAAACCAGACGAAAGGAAGGAAAAAGGTTGGAAATTCACAAATTTCAGTTAACATTAAAAGATCCCTTTTAATTGGCGCTCAAAGTCAAATTAAAATAACATGACTGCAGTAAATTACGAAATACTGTTTAAGGAAAGTCAAGTTTAATCCTCATAAATTCTTCTTCCACTTCTGCTACTTCTTCGTCTTCCTTCCCTTTCCCCTCTCCTCCTACTCCTCCATCCGTTTCTACTCTTTTGCAACTTCTCTTCTTCCTCTCCTGTCTTTCATCCGTTAAAATCATCCCCAGCGGAGATTTAATTCGTTTATACAAGTACTTCAACTTAACGATAAATTCTCATCCCGTGCTCTTCTTCATTCTCCTCGTACCATCACCAGTACCATATACTCCCCCATCCTCCTTCTCCTCTTCCTCCGTCTCCTTACTTCTCGTTTCCTCGATCAATAATTGATCGTAGATTACTACTTTGTTTTCCTTATTACATTGTATACCATACACCATCGCCACCATCTTCCTTTCATCTCCTTAGAGCACGTGAATATTGTTACCAATAAGAAGGCACCTGTGCGACCTTTTATCTTCGCATTTGTTTCGCGTCAGATTGAGGGTTTCTTACAGGTTTTGTGGTTTTTAAAACAATTTCATCCCTTATTCTTTTCTGTTAGACACTTAGCACGTGTAACACAAGGTGACACACATAACAAAGTACATTACATGTGACATGCAAATCACAAGGGCATCACAAATGTACACACTTATCCCAGAAAGATACTGTCTGTGACACATAAAGTACACATGCTCATGCGTGAAAGATACGTCAATGAAACGTGTTTTAAGGTGCATAACACGAGTTCTGACACCTGTTCATGTATTGAGAGGGTTTCCATGAATTTTTCAATTTTTTGAATGTCTCAAAACCTCCACACATGCATTCTCGAGTAAACAATTTCTTTATCTACTTTCGCTTTCTGCTTCCCATTTCTTAATCATGTTCATTATCATTACACATGTTTTTTCTTTCGAATGAGATTACGCTTTTGGATTCTAACAGAAACGTTTTATCCTCTTTCTATACATCTCTTCCTACTTTGTCTTTCTCCCAGTCAAAACCTCCTTTTATTTTCCTCAGATTTTTTTTATTTATTTATCTAAGTTTTTCTTGTGTACTCATTGTTCCTCGTGTCCCGTATTTTACATCTATTTTCTAAAGTTGTTAGCTTTGTCGTGGCGTGTCCTCCTTTTCTTCTTTTTTTTCCTTTTCTCTTAACGATTTTAAAAAGATTGTCTATTGTGCGTCGCAGAACTAAAAAAAAAACCTCCAACTCGATTTGGAAAATTGAGAAGGCTATATAACCCAAGGGTGGGTTTCCAAGAGAATGTGTGATTGGTAGGAAGTGGAAAATTTCAATTACCTCCGGGGGACTTTCTCGAAAAGAGAGAAAAAACCTCTCAATTCACTGAAGGGGATTCCAAAGTCGGTTCAAAAAAGAACTTTATATCAACTTGGATTTAAACAAACTTGTCTGACGGACTCGTAGAAATTTATCCACTACACAAAATACCAGGAAACGGTGAGGCTAAAAGAAAAAAGAAATCCTACAAAAAAATTTTTTTTGAATTATGTCAGAAGATGAACTCGAGAGGAACGAACAAACGTGAATTTGAGCTATCTTTAAGACTCCTCAAGAAAACTCAACAAAAAAAAAGAGAAAACTGTAAAAATGGCTGTGATTTCTGGAGAAGAGTTCGACTACAGCCTAATTCAAAACACTGTCTAAACAGCTGCAATAAAGCCTGACACTATGAAGTTAGCAATTCGCCTTTTGACTGTTATCTGTCTTTTTTTAGTTATAATCTCGTTCTCGGAGGGACTTCGAGCTTTCATTCATACTTCCGTAATGTGCTGTTGTGCACTTTGACCACACAACTACAGCCATTCCGCTTTTGTCATTATTACGTCATATCGGTAGTTATTGTTGAGTTTTAATCCCGCTGTTCACCATTTGTCGATGTAACAAGAACTGGGAGGAAGATTTGAACTCCCGACTACAACTTCTTAGTCTGGCACTTGCACTACAGACCTACCGTTGTCCTACTGTATTGATCATTATTGAAACCTATGGTTGAGCAGGTAAATAATGAGTTGTGAGTAAAAAATATGTAAAACTAGAAATATCCAATTAAAACTACTGTCTTCTACCTAAGTCTCCTAAATTTCGGCCGTTAGGCCTCATCTAGAATACCAATGAAGACGATAATAATAATTTATTCTCATGCTACATTCATTCATAGCCCTCTGCCATCATCTTCGTCCTTTCCACCCAATTTCCCTTTCCCATTTCTAACACTCCTCTCTTCTTCATCTTTCCTTCTTCTCCTTCTCAAACATTCAAAACTCCTTCCGTCTTTCGTTTTCACCCGAAAGACCAAATCCCTTAATTGCACTTTTACGACCTTCCCACGACCTTCTATCTCTCTCTCTTATTATAACTCATCTTTCCTTTCATCTTTGCCCCAAAACTTTTCCCTCTTTTATGATACCTTCGGGTTCTTCTCAGCACTCTTTAATTATTTTACCGGTCTTTCCAAACTAATTTGAATTTCGAAATGGGCAGTAAAATAAAGATAAAGAAAAAAAAACTCGCGACCTATATACCCGTTCATCCTATTCCCTCCTTCCTCTCTTTCAACCCTTTAACCCCTACCAAAAACTCGCACTAAAAACTCGTAGATAAAACCGATAAAACCAATCGAAAGATTTAAAATTAAAAATCGCATAAAAGCGATTTTCTCTATCTCTCTTTTCCTTCCCCCCTTCCTCTTCTCTCTCTCTCCGCTTCCTTTTCCTTCTTTCATCCATTTCCTCTTCCTTTCTTCTCTCCTCTAACCTTTCTCGCGATCCTTTCTTATAAAACTTAATCCAGTTAAATCGAAAATTTATTCTGAGGGAAGAAAAGTTTTCGTCGAAAGTTCAAATTTCTTCATCCCTCCATCTCCTCCTACGCCCTCTCTTAAATGATCAAATTGGAATGACTGAAAATTTTCACCCTTTCCCTCGGTACCTTTCTCTTTCCTTGTTTCATCTCCTTCCTCCTTTTATCGGCGATTTGATATTTTCGGACAGGATTATGGGATGGTTGTGTAGAATCTTCACCGAATGGCCCTGAGAACTTCGAAATTCCAATTTTGGAAGATTCTTTGCTACAAAAATTTACTTTTATAAAAATGGACCCTGGATCATCCCTACACTCGCCTCACCGACCACCCCCCATGATCATCATCTCGATCTTTCTTCCAATTCGTCTACCACCCCGGAGGTAGATTTACAAAATTATTTCACATCAGAAATTCGCATGCGTCATATTTCTGCCTCGTTAGCCATAATTTCCATCGGAAAATAATTTTTTCGTTTTCTTTCTTGTGGCGGAGGAGGAAATTTTCGCACCTGCAGTTTCCACACCACCGTAGATTTTTTTATTAAAAACATAACAACAACAAAAAAAATTTATTCTTCGCTTAATGGACCGTCATACATCAAACTTAGCTGCTGTATTTCAACCCCACCCCCACTCTCAAAAACTATTTTTTTGTAAGAGAAAAAGCTGACTTCGAGTTGACTACGCCACTTTGACGCCGAGTGCATTTAAAATTTCTTTTCTTCAGAGAAAGGACGTAAGTATAGAAATGGAAAACAATAGGGAAAAGAAAGGAGACAAGAGAAAATCAAGAAGAAAAATTTGAAAAAAGACAGATGTAATTTTTAAAAACTTTTATGCCTAAATTCGTTTTAGCTTCCGGTAAAAGAATCAGAGACAGGGGGAAAGAGGGAGCACAAGACAAGAGGTAAAGAAGGAAAAAAAGAGATGACGCCGGAAGGAGAAAAGAAATTTTAACATTTAACCGATTGAAAAGAAGAGCCGAGAATAAGGTAGAAAAAAAGGAGAAGAAGAGGAAAAAGAAAAGAATGACTTTCATTCAAATTCAAACAAAGCTTTAAAGAAAAAGCTTCTAAGTGGTGCTTTCCACTTGTATTCATCACATTTACTATCATTTATTGGGTTTAATGGTTTGAAAAGGTTCATTTTTTGTGCTTCCCTTTTTTCCCTTCTCTTATATTCGATAATGTTAAAAAAGTATGAGGTAGGAGAAAAAAAATCTCCGAAGAGATTCCCAACCCCCATTTCCTATCCACATCCACTTCTCACTCTCCCAAAAAATTAGTCTTCACATAGAAAAACTCTACAACTCTCATCGGCTGACATCAAGAAAAGGTTCCAAAGGTAACCCACGAAAACTCTGACAATAAGAAAACCATTGTTCGATAAATTGATTTAAAGGGAAACCTACATTTTGCTTTTTACGGGATGGGGTTAGAGAGATGAAGGGGAAGAACCGTTATAAAAATGGCGGTTTTGAAAAAGATAAAACGAATTTTGAGAAAACGCTGAAAACTAGTTTTGTGAGAAAATTTCCTCGGTTAAAGAATTTAAGGAGGATGTACAGTGTAGAGCCTAGAGGGTGAACGAGTGGGGGTGTGATGAAGGAGCGGGAAAGAAATCTCTAACGCGTTTCGCGAGCGGTTTCAAAGTGAAAGAGAGAGAGAGAGTAAACGCGAGTGGGTTTTGACCTCAAGATGGGGTGTGTTTCTAGGTTAAGGGTATTAATTACTTATTAATTAGTGTTCAGCCCAAGAGAAAGGTTTTCTGCTTTCCCTTAAATCTTTATCTTTAAAGAGTGTTCTGGATGAGGTGGTGGTGGTGGTATAAGTTTTATGAGTCAAGTGTAAGAGGTCGGAAAGATTCGAACGAGATTTGGAGCTTGCTAAATACCGGTAAAGGCAACCAGCCACCTGAGACACTACCACCGCCTCCTTGTGGAAGATAATCCAGTTAAAATGTGTATCTTAGCTCTTCAGACCGCTGTACGTGCTGAGGGTTGACCAAAACTACTTCATCTACTCCTGGAAATCATTTTCAGGGACGACGAAAGCTAAATGGTGAAGATTTAACTTTCCTTAAGCATGACTCCAACACGTGCTCTTTAGTTTCGAGTACAGAGCGAGGTTATTGATGTCACAACTTTCATTTCAGACAGATTTTAAAAAACTTTTCAAAAACTGAGAGAAGAGCTTCCAAGAAAAAAGATTCGTTAAGGAGAATGAAACACCATTTAACGTGCTTATAGCTCTTCCAAAGTTCAACTCTCTCTCACGTTTGCTTTGACAAAAACCAGGAAGTTTAATGTTCTCCTCAACATCTCACACTTTCTAAACCTGACTTTTTCTGAAGCCTTATTATGAGGCTTGACGTTCACCTGGCAGTGTTAAAGCTAAAGCCGTCTTACATCTGTATGATTTTATTCACCAATTCATTATAAGTCCAGTGAGCTTAAGAAGCTTTATAACGAACTTAATTTGAAGCATTCTAGGTGCTTTTCTGTGTGAGAGTACATTTAAATGTTACTCATCAATCGCAGAGTTGTTTTTGAAGGATTTGTGAATCATGTGTATATAAACCTTTGGTACACGATATCGACTGGATCGAAATTGGAAATAAGTTCAGTAGAACTGTTACTTCCGCTTCTGCGGATTGTGCTTAATTGTAATATTATTCGAAGATCGATATTAAGAGATGACTCAACATGATTTCAAAGAACATAAAACGGATGAAAGTGGTATTTTGAACTGAACAATGGTTTCCGAACTTCTTTCGAATCATTCAACCAAACAACAGAGAAGAATGACATGGGTATCATAGTGGGTAGGAAAAGGCTTTCCAAATAAAGAGGTCCAACTGCCTTTTGTGAATAAAACGTGGTATTGGCCTTTGTCAGAACCTCAACAAATAACCACGAATAAAGAACGGTGATCAGTTTGGGGAGGAAGGGTGGACGAAGGAACTAAGAAACGAACGGGAGGTTTGAGAGGGAAGGAAAGTTTTCCAGAAACGTACACAATTTAATATCAAATTCGATACCAACACATATATGCAAAATTAATTGTCCTTCGTCATGTTATATTATCAATGGAGTCACAGCACGAGAGGGTTAAAGGAAAAGTCCTTTCTCCCTCCTACTTTCCTCCTCATCCTGAATAGGGGGAATTCCCGTATTATTAGTATCGGGATCTCTGAGTTTTCATATCGGATAATAATAAAATTAATCTTAATATCTCAGATCAAAATGACATTGAGTAATGAATTTTAAATCAGCGGCTTTTTCCCGCTGCTTCCACCCCCTCTTACACCACCCTTAAAACAGATAATGAATTTCCCATCTAAAACTAATATATCGGTCCTCAGGATAGTGCCACGCATAAAAACCTCCCTGCACCTCCTCGGCGACTTCTATAAACGAAATAAAAAAACCTGCGGTTGCGCGAAGCATATTGAAAATCAATTTAGGTTGGAACAAAAACAAGAAGTGAAGAAAAAGAAGAGGAAGAGGAGAAGGAGGAGGAGGAGAGCGTGCGAGAACAGGCCAATGAGCTTTCGACCTGACATATCGGAGTCAAACGATTATTCTCCAAGGTTTCCTTTCGTTTTGCTCTTATATCGTTTTTCAATAAAAACCGGAGGAGAGGGAAGTGGAGGACGGAAAAGCGAACAAGAGAGAGAACGGATGGCCCATTAAACAGAACAATTCCCTCAGGTCTGCAGTGGAAAACACGGAGGAAAACATCCTAATAAAAGCTTTTCAATAAGTCGGATCGAATTTTTAAATTTTTCAATGGAAACAAGGAAAAAGGAAAAAGGAAAACGAGAGAGAGTGAGAGAGGAAGAGGAGGAAAGGCGATGGGAGGGAATAACGGTGGGAGTAGAACATCAAAAAATAATTTCAAACAATGTTTAGTTAAAAAAAGAAGCTTTTGTTCTCTCTCTCTCTCTCTTGTTCTCTTCTCTGTCGAGTTTGGCCTCGTAGAAAATTAGTGAGTCGATTTCCATGAAATGGAAAATGTTGTTTTTTCGCTTGGAAGAGGAAGGACAGGGTGTGTGTGTGGCGGGGAGGGGATGAGAGAGGGAGGGTGAGCATGGAAACTGAGGAAGTAAAGAGAAGTGATGGGAATTTTGTTTCGTGCGAGATATGTGTGCTGTATATGTGTGTTGGTGTTACATGCCTGCCTTTGTCCGTCTGTCAAGTAATGAAACGTGGCAAGTCTCAGGGATTTCCGAACTCGCTTTTTAATTTTTTTTGTCCTTCGGATGAATCCCGGATTTTCACTCCCTTTTTGTCGTTTTGCTTTGTTGTCTTTTCCCCAATCCTCTTCCTCGTCCTCGTTCTCAACGCTTTAACACTCTTCTCACTTTTTTGCTTTTTAAAAATATAAATCCGAGAGATAACTCCCAACTGAAAATTCGTCATTCGTCGAGTGGTACTGTGATGGTGATTTTGCTTCCTCTCAGTTTGCTCACCATCAGTAAGTGAGTGGTTGGTGTCTGGATTAAATGTTGTGGTTGACGCGTGGCGTTACGACCGAGAACTCAGGATTATTCATTTTTAATATTGTTTTAGTGGTTGAGTTAACATCACTGAAAATGCCACCTAATGGTGGTCATGGAGTTAGCACATTTAACCTTTCTGACTGTTGATACGATGAGATGAATTAGACTATGTCAGAGACTACCAAACTTCTGAGTCAGCCACAGGCTGCTATTACGAGTGCCTGCCGCCAACCGAATACGATTAACTCTTTGAGCTAACCAGTAATTAGAGAGTTTGTGGATTTGTTTTTTTATAAACTTATATTTTTAAAAACATTTCCCTTAAAAACTCAAGTGATTAAGGCGTAATTTAATTCCATTTCTAAAAATAACCCTTAACCATTGCGGCTTGTGCAGTATTTTTGAAATTAGTCAACCATGTGTGTGTATTGTTTGTCAAAAGAGCTTTTAGTAAAAGTGTGCAATATTTACAAAAATCAAATACTTCTTCTGTCACGACTTCCAAGTTCGAACTAATGCCAGAATGAAGTGCGGATTGTTGCAGACTACTACCAAAATGTTCAAGTCCTCTCTCCATTTAATAAGGTATAATTCTATGATATAAGGCTATACTATAATCGTTATTATTATAAGATTTTACAATTACAAATTAGGAACCCAATTCAGAGAAACAAAACACAAACAATCATGGCCGTGACCGAATTCGCTTATCAAGCCAAGTGGCTTGGGAGAGGGTCACCTATTCATCGCAGAAGATTTAAAACTATTTGTCTCATAAAAAATATATTTATATTGTGTTATTTTATGGCAAAAATGTAAAGCATATTATGCTTTTAAGGGTGTTTCCCTCGTCCGCCAATTTCGGCCCTTCTTCACGCACCGCACTAGCATAGAATAAGTAGACTAAAGTTATCATAAACATCATTTACTGGTGACATTAACAATTACGTCACTTTCAAAATAAATGGTACAAATCTCACCCGACAAAAACAAATAAATAATCGCCAGGATTTAATAAAGAAAACACAAAACTCGCAAGTTTCTACGACAAAATCATCCTCTCAGTATTTTCTTTAGTTTAAAATTTTCTAAAACAGTCCCACGACTAGGCAACAACAAGTCGCACTAATATCTTTTGCTAAATGAACCGTTAAAAACATGTCGACTCACTGACCATGATGGTCTTTAAAACAAGAGAATTCCTTTCGGAGACAAAAAAAGGAAACAAAATCCTCTTCATGACTGACTTCACATTCTCAGAAGTTTGTGTCAATAACCCTCAACCAGTGCCTCCCTAAACACCTACTTCCTCTAAAGCTTCTAACCTTCAACTAGTACGGAGTGTCTATGGAAACTTTCAATGACTTTGAAACTGTCCGTGATCAAAATCTTCTCCTCTTTCACTTTCTATCTCACTTCTTCTCCCCAAAAAATGTTTTTAATGAAATTCACGAGGCTCCATCGTAAAATGGAACACAAGTCTCACATGCCCCTCCACCTACCCTTACTCTCCATCGCGACATCTCTTCATCCAAATTAACGTGGATTCCCAAATGAAGTTTTAACCCCCTTCCCCTCATCCCCCGACTGAATTCAAGTTTTAACGAATTTCACTCATGGGCTAAAGCTCTATCCCAAAGGGAAACATCGGAGAAAGGGATGAAAGAGAAAAGACCATACAAGAGGGAAAGTCATGGAGAAAGTATTAAAGTATAAAGTTTAAAGTAAAACCAAAATTCAGTCAGTCACCAATTTTCCACATTCTCCCCCAAAAAGACAAAACTCACCGTTCGTTGTCCTAGATGCTTCACCCTGCAATGCAAAATGGCGGATTGTCCCACGATGGCCGTCACGTTTCGTGGAGAAACGTCATCGAAATACGGCTTCTCTATCTTGTGAGAACTGTCCAAGTACCTGCCAGCAGGTGTTTTGCTTCGAAACGGATCCAAATTCTGTGAACTTGGTCTGTCTTTGGCCTCCGAAAGCGGAGAGTTTTTGTTATTGTTATTGTCTGCAAGAAACAAGATAGAAAGGAAAACCAAACATTAGTAAAAACCGGAAATGAGAAATGAGGAGCGACGACAGCGAGAAGTCGAGGGAAAAAGACGAAAAGCGACAACAGTCCTTTCAGTTTAAGGTCGACAATAAATCTTGTCGTCTTATGCACCTTCCTGCGAGAGTTATTTATGTCAGCTACCTGCAGGGAGGAAAAATAAATAAATAAATAAATGTGCATTATCCGGGTTAGATAAATGCCTGAGGAAGGAACAGATAAAAAAATTGGAAAATTTCTGAGGAGAAGCTAACCTTTAGAGCTTTCAGACAAGTTTTTGGTAGATTGTGAACATTTTGAAAAAATTTCATCTACGTACTAATGAAATTATCATATTTTGGCGCCAAAATAAAAACTAGGTAAGAATCGTTGTTTGTCTGAGTTTGGACTGTCTTTTATCGCTTAATTGTATTTTTACCAAATGTAGAATCATGCCTAACCCAGTGTTGTGTGAACAGGTCTAGTCCAGTGCACAATATCCATATATTTACAATGTTTACATGTTTTGGAATGATTGCTTATTTACAGAATATCCTCCGGGTTCAGTTTCAAAAATAATGCACACGTTTTTTAAATAATTTAATTATACTCCTAAATAGAATCCCTGTTGTGACCCTACTTTTCGCCTAATTTAATTAAAACCTTTTGTTAATTAGTACCGTAAAAAGTTATCTCTTAATTACAGCAGCTTTAAGAAATATGTCTTCATATATTCAGTTTCATTAATGCTGACGCATTTAAATGAAATTTAAGAAGACTTGTTATCACATTGTTGTTTTATTCATTAGCCTACGCCAACGGTCTGGCCCAAAGGAGGCTAGAAGTAGAAAATTTCCTACTTCTCAATGAAATCGACGTTCTCCTAATTAGTGAAACCCACTTTACTAACAATAACTTTTTTTAGATCCCGAGATACAGTTTCTATGATGTTCAACATCCGTACTGCTCATGGAGGGGTTGCGAGAGGATCAAATTCTGTCAAGACTACCTCCAGGCCATTGCTGTTAAGATCGATGATCCTGCTTGCCCTGTAATCCTTTCCTCAGTGTATTGTCCACCAAGACATAAAATCTCCTCCGCCCAATTCAATACTTTTTTCCGACTCCTCGATAATAAATTCCTTGCTGGCGGCGATTTCAACTCCAAACATTCCTGGTGGGGCTGTCGTACAACTAATCCTCGTGGCAAACAGCTCTACCTCTCCATCAGAACCAAAAACCTGACTCCTATTTCCACTGGAGAACCCACATCTCCACTGGCCTACTGACCCGAACCGCCATCCTGATGTCCTTGACTTTGGCGTCACCAAAGGAATTCCTCCCCGCCAACTTTCAGTGACCCCGAATCTCGACCTATCCTCTGATCACACACCTGTGATCATAACTCTCTCTCTTTCTCTACCCCTGTACCGAAACCTTCCCCTCCTATACAATTCCCGCACCGACTGGAATAAATTTAAGTTTTTAGTAAACGAGAACTTAGACTGCAATGTACCACTCAAAACAGAGACTGACATTGATTCAGCCATACACAATCTCACGACCATCATACAAGACGCGGCCTGGTCCTCCACACCCGAACCTCTCTCCTGATACATAGCCCTCTCCTACCCCCCCTCATCCTGCGGAAAATCGCTGAAAAGCGGAAACTCCGCAAATCCTGGCAACAAACCCACCAGGATAAAACGCGTCTAAACAAAATCAAGAGTTAAAATACATACTGCGACAGGAAAAACAAAACAACATCAAACACCACCTGTCAAAACTCTACACGACCGATACAAATGAACACAATCTCTGGAAAGCAGTCAAAAAACTTAAAAATCCAGTCACTCCTGTTCCCCCCATCCGTTCTCCTGATGGTTCCTGGTGAAGTGCTCATTGAGAAGGCAGAAGCCTTCGCACGTCATCTCGCTTCAGTTTTCCAACCAAATCCACTACAGGGCCCCCTGCTCAACTCCCCTTCACATCCTCCTCCCTCTCCAACTACCCCAACAAACCACACTCCTTTCTCTCCAGTTCTGGCTCCTGAGGTCGCTGACATAATCCGTCATATCCGCCCGAACAAGGCCCCAGGATGGGACCTTATTACCGGTCGCATTGCAAAGGAACTACCCCCCAAGTGCATTCGTTTCTTTGCAATCATCCTTAATAGGTGTATCCTTCTAGGCCACTTCCCCTCCTCTTGGAAGGTGGCAGAGATAATCATGATCAGCAAACCTGGCAAACCCACTGACCAGTTAACGTCCTATCGTCCAATCAGTCTCCTTCCTCTCTTCTCCAAACTCCTGGAACGTGTCCTACTCTCCAGAATTAATTCCTTCCTCACCGACAGAAAACTGATTCCCTCTCATCAGTTTGGTTTCAGGAACCGCCACTCCACTACTGAGCAGGTTCACCGAATCGTGAGGAGGATCAACAACGCCCTGGAGACCAAAGAATACTGTCCTGCGGTCTTCCTGTACGTTTCCCACGCCTTGGATAAGGCCTGGCACGAGGGCCACAAATACAAACTGAGAAGCTGTATTCCTTCCTCCCTTCTTCCCATCCTAACCTCCTACCTCGAGAACAGGTATTTCTATATTAAACATCTGTGGGAGTATACCAACCTCTTCCCCTTCTCCCATCTGCGCCGGAGTCCCTCAGGGAAGCGTGTTAGGCCCGACACTGTACCTAATATACACTTCCGACATTCCTACCACAGAGTTTACTACAATCGCGACTTTTGCTGACGATACCGCGATCCTGACTTCCGACACCGATATCCAAACCGCCTGGCGACGACTACAACTCCACCTAGACAAGCTAGAAGACTGGTTGACCACCTGGAGAATAAAAGTAAATGAGACAAAGTCCCACCACATCACCTTTACCCTTCGCAAAGGGGAGTGTCCGCCATCCCCCAGTCATCCGAAGTCAAATATCTCGGAATTCACCTTGACCGTAGGTTGACTTGGAAGACTCACATTAAAACTAAAAGAGTCCAAGCCCAGTTGGTTCTCAACAAACTTCTCTGGCTCATGGGAAGGCATTCTGAACTGAATACTGGTAACAAGCTCCTCATGTACAAATCCATCCTTAAACCCATCTGGACCTACGGGATCCAGTTATGGGGGCTCCTCCGCCAACTCCAACCCGGAAATCCTGGAACGGTTCCAGTCCAAAACCTTACGAATCATGGTAAATGCTTCAGGGTTCGTTGCCAACTCCATCATCCCCACTCCATTCCCTCTGTAAAAGAGGAAATCGCTAGATTCTCCATCAAATACTCCTCCCGACTGGCAGTTCATCCCAATCCTTCTGCATCATCCCTTCTTGACGAACCACATGACCAACGACGCCTCAAGAGACACAAACCCCTAGACTCCACAACACGCTTCCCTTAGCGTCACCCCTCTACTCCCTTCCACTCTTCTTCTTTACTTCCTTCTTTTACCTATCTTCCTACTTTATGCCTTTCGTGATGTATCTTTACTTTAACTCCTCTTCTTTCCACTATCCTATCTTCATCTTCATATTGTTCTTCTTTTCCTTCCTCTCTATCTCCTTTCTCTGTCCCCTCTTAACCTATTCTTCTTCTTCTTCTTCTTCCTACTACCACACTATCTTTCATCCCTAGTCTTATCCCAACCTTAGACTGCCCTTCCAGTCGCATCCTTTTATCCTACTCCTGGGGTTGAGACACTGGTCTGCTCCCTGAATATAAAGCCCCTTAAGCCAGACCAACTACAAAATGTCTCGCTTAGAGACAGATGGCAGTTGACATGGGGGAAAAAAATTCATTAGCCTATTATTTTATATTTCATGTTTATTTACTAAAATTTTAAATAGTTATATATATATATATATTTGTTTTCTGCTTGGAAAGAATTGCTGAACTATGTTTTCTTTTAAAGGTGAGCAAACACCAAACCTTGGGAATTGTTAAACCTGTACTGAGAAGCACGACATTCTGTATGACTGATTGTAAATAATCGTTCTCGTTATACTTGCCAATGGCGTGATCGTTTCTAAAAGTTTAGTTTGCTGTCGTAACAACATTCCTCTAGCATTCGTGCCATGTGAAAAAGATCCAACGAAGGATTTGAGAACACGAAGGTCTAGCAGAAAACCAAATTAGGCGTGATTGTAGTCGTAAACAAGTTAAAGGTACAAATGAGGTGCGGCTTGATTTAGGACTTCGTGTCAAATATCAATTTTTAATTTGTCCCTCCGCCATTTTGTATGTATGCGAGCTTAAAAGCTGTTTCTGTCAGACCGACCTCTTTCCATTATTGTAATGCTTTCTATTTGGACATTTTATTTTTGGTTCGGCGGATCAACCTATTTAAAACCTTCTTCGTCAGAAATAACGTAAAACAGCCTAGGTCCTAAGTCTTGTCCTCCTTCCACTGCCTCCCCCTTCGTCCCTTCTCTCTCGCTCTTATAAACTTCTCGGCGTCATTTGGGTGAGCCTTTAATCTGCATTGTGTTCCTTCCTCTGCCACAAGCCCATTATTGCTTTTCTCTTTATCGTTTTTCTCTCTTCCTCCACCTCCATCTCTCTCCCCATTCCAGTTACCTCCTTTCACCTTCACGTCTCCTCCTCTTCTTCTTTTTCCAGCTTTGGTTATTGTTGTGTCGCCTACGTCTCGTTTCTTGTTTTGAATCCGCTTTAGAGGTTTTGTGTGTCAAGGTGTTTTCTTTCTGAAATTTTCTGCGAAAGGATTCGTTTTGGATTTAGGTTTAAAGGATTAGACTGCTGTTGGGGCATTAGGTGTCTCCTCCCACACATCTACCCACTCTTCCTTGATGTCGTCTGAATTCTCTTTCTCTTCTCGTCTCATTTACGGTTTTTTTTAAACGGCATTTCTCGGAAGATTACACTGTCTTCTTTCTTTCATTCTTCTCTTTTTATTATATTTCTTACTATACCTTTTAATATTTTTTTGTCTCTCTTTCTATTTCTTCTTTTCATTTTGTGCCTTTTGTTTCTTTCCTTTTCATCCATTACTACTTCCTCTCTTTTGCCACTTTTTTTCCCGATTTTTTCTAATTCTTGTTATTTTTTCCCTTACATTTTAATCTTCTTCAAAAGTTCATCTATCACTCTCTTCTTCGTTCACATTTAAAATTTTCTTTTTCATGTTTTCTCTCTTTATTCCCAACTCCCTGCCTTCTCTCCTGACACAAAAACAGACAATTTTTCTCTTTTTATTCCTCCTTTCACTCTTTCCCAGCCGTCCTCTCTTGAAAACGTCATTCTGCATTGCCCCCTTTTTTTTACGTGAAACGTAAGATGAATTTTCTCCTCACGAATAAATTTTCCCCGGGAAAATTCGAGATCCATTTTCACCCAACTAGCAAATATGAGAATATGTAAAAAGTTATTAAAAATTACAATGTATTCGAGGGTTTTTTATGCGTAAACACAGAAATTGTTTATTTTACCCCCCGTAAGAATAATTTCTCACATTTTATGTTTTCCACATGGTTAAAAGAAAAAACAAAATTTTGAAAGCTTTCTTTTCATTTTTATTTTCATTCATTCGAATGCGAACGTGAGAGTATGAAAGGAAAGAGGTAACGCCCACCGGAAACCGTTTATTCCCGAACAAAGTCGAAAACCCATATTTTCGCATGATTGAAGAAACTTCAAAATCGAGAGGAAGTTCAAATTTTAGAAAACCTATGTTAAGCTCACTACTCTGAGATAACAGAAGAGAACAGCAGCAGCGGTAGCAGCGCAACATTCTTCAAGCTCTGGGGATGATTATCGGAAATTCAACAAGTAAGACAATATTACATGTGTCTATGTAATACAATGTTAGGCACGAACAAATACACGTACACAATGAAACATAATCCTAAAATTACAATACAGGTAAATGAAAAGTAAGCTCAAGACAACAACAAAAGAGACCTCCCGGCATAGGTCGGAAAGACCATCCTCCGCACTCTCACACATACACTCTCTCTCTCTCTCGCGTGAGTTTAATTATCCGTTTTAGTGACTGGATGTGAGAGGCGGTAGGAGAAGATAGAGAGGAGGAGGGGTGGAAGAGGGGCTGTAAATTTTCAGTTTCTGCTTTCTGACCAAAACCCTCTAACTCTTGATAATCCGACTTTAAGACGGGTTTTAAACAAATGACTTTATCTTAAATTATTATATCTAAAAGATCCCTTCCTCCACCTCTCTTCCTTCCACCCTCCCCGTTTCCTACGTTCGGGTTTCGAAAATCTCTTCCGACTTGTCTTCCCGAATCGCTAGAGCTCTTCTTCTCAGGCTTCCACTTCCTCACGTCTCCTCACAGAAGTTAAACTTTGAAGACTGTAGAAAATTTAGGAAGAAACTCTTTCCGCAACAGCATCAGCAAAACAAAAGAAAAGAAGAACGAAAAACATCTGTTTTCATTATATGTGAACGTCCGGGAATTTATTAGGTCTTAAATAAATAATTTGGCTATTTGTTCGGAGTAACAATGTCAGAGAGAAAAAAAGAAGGCGGTGAAAAAAGGAAAATGAAAAATTGAAACCTGAGTGGTGTAAATCCCAAACTCTTCTTGTTTCAGTTTTCAACCAAACTGAAGAGAGGAAATTTTACGTATAAAGATGTTGGCGGAAGAATTTATTTAAATTCAACATGAAGCACTATTAGTCGTAGATAAAATTCGTTACTCATTCTCTAATATTTCTGTAACTCATTGTATAATAAATAAACAACATTTATTTACTGTATTTATTATACATTTTATAATTTGATGAGTTTTATTTGTTGGAGGGATTAGAAATAAAAGTAAAAAGGTAGGAAACCACACATTGAAAGTTCGGTTCCGTGTAACATACCCTTATAGAAAACCTGAAAGCACTGGGAACCCGTAGCTGGAGGTCCGTTGTAATAAGTAAAGGGCTCAGTGGGCAGCCATGATTACGAAGGCCAAGGCTCTGAATGAGCTTTAATGCCAAATAATGATAACATGGGTAGGTTTTGTATATTTTAGGTTTGTAGAATGACATTTTCTTCTTTTTTTTTCTTTTCATAGATCCGCTCATCCGAAAAGAAAAATGAATATTATGAAAAAATATGAATGTCGAATGACATATTAATAGAATAATAAATGCTTCCCTTTAGTCACAAGAAGATTTCAGAGACAAGGTTATGTAAAATATTGACTGATGTTTAACAGAGGCCTCGTTCTTCTCAGAGAGAACTCTTATGGGATCACTATACTGGAAATTCGATCACCTCGTGATTCGCAATCGTGATGACAGATTGGTAAAGGTGGTGATAACCTTAGCGGTAGTGATAGTGGTTTTAATCCCGTTTTTCAACCTTTTTTTAAGTATAACAGAATGCGAGAGGAGAATTCGAACAGAGCTTCAAGTCAATTTTGAACTTATTCTCTTCTCTCTCACCTCCAATTTCCTCATTAACTCGAATTGCATTTTGCTTATTTTTCAACTGAACCCAAAAACAAAACTCGTTAACAAAAGCTGTCTGAAAAGCTCAGCTTCTACAATGTTTTCCATTAATTGACTACACAATCTGCTCTACAATTTGCATAAATTCTTAATAGTCTGCTTCGAAAACTAAAAATTCATTTTCATTCAATCAAAAAGAAAAACAAACTTTTTTCTATTTTCCCTGACGTCATGTCAAAACCATCATATATCAGACTAGGACAACATTCCTATCCTCTCTTCATCCACCACCACAACCTTTTGGTTATTTGGGCTGTTGAGCTGTCAACGACCAAATCCAAAGTTCCAATGACCTACCCCAAAAAAGCTTTCGGAGAAATTGCCCAAATATTTCAATTTATCTGTTCATCCCCTCCTCTTCTCCTCCTCTCCTCCCACTCCCACAAAAGTAGATATATGATATAAAGAATTGAACTACGACTGTTTCCTTCTTTCTCTTCCCCTTCGCCTTCGTTTCCGTCTTCGTTCTTCTTCCTTCTCTCTTTGAATTATCTTTTAATCTCTTTTTAATAAGTTTTCCACTTTCTTCCATTAATAAATTTGTAAAACAATCTTTATGATAATTTCCAGAATTCTTCTGAAATCCTCTTTTCTTATGTTTCCACGCGATAAATCCTAATTTCGTTCACTGCGATGTTTCATCTCCACCTTCCTCTTCCTCTTCTGTTCGATATTTGTTTTCTCCTTAATTTTATTATAAAACCTCCAATTTCCTTTCTTTGTTCTTTGTTCGCCGCGCTTCGTCATTTCGCAATTTGTTTCCCACTATTGTCTGCTTTGTGTTTCTGTATCTGAACTGTTTTTTTTTGTTTCTTTCTTTATTTTATTAAAATTCTTTCTCAACACAAACTACTAACTGTGAAATATAATACAAAATGCTGTATAGGCTTGATTTCTGTACAGCCTACTGACTGTTGCCAAATTTTTTGGGTAACTCTACCACTTTGTGGCATCTGGAATGACGTGAATATTGTGCGATCTCTCCTAATTCCGATTATGTTTGAATCACTGAGTTGATGATATGGTATAGGGGGCTATAGACTACCATTTCTGACGTGACGAATATTCCCGGAATAGTTTTCTTAAATCATTTATTAAATATCGGTTTACAATATTTTCAAACATTCCCTCAGACGGCTGACGCCGGCATTATTTCTAGGTTTACATCTCTAACAACTTCTCCACATCGCTAACAACTAAAGGAAATCATTCCGGAACTTTTAGGACGGACTCCCCACTTTTCCAAATGAAGATTTTTCAACAATTCCGGTGCTACCACTAACTCTAGACAATTCGATTCCTCACATCACTCACGAAATTTATTATTCATATCAAAAAACCACCAACACGACAGCAACAACAACAACAGCAGCATAAGTTATTAATTACATGAATCCGTAATATTTAGAAGACATTTGTTACGAAAACAATCCACTCCTACACAAGACAACCTTGGTAAATTGTATGTCGAGGAGAATAGCTGTCACCCGCTCTCTCAACCACCCACCCTACCACCCAACCACAACATTTCTTCCTACGATGGAATCCTCGAACCACTTTTCATTATAAATAAATCTCTTTTCCAACAGTGTTGATATTCTTTATCTTCTTTCAAACTTCCCATGTCTTTTTCAGACGTCTTTGTGCTTAAAGTAATAAAATTAAACTTCCAACAGCAAATTGCTTTCAAATCTCCTAACTGAAGAAAAGTAAAAAGAACAAACTAAGCTGGAAAAAGAAAACAAAATTGAACAAAGGCTGAAAAACTGTTGAAAACCCAAATTTTTAACGCAATCAAAAGTCTGCTATTGACAGATAAAAGTGTACAAAAAACAAAAGAAAAATTGAGAGAGGGAAAGCGAGGGGGAGGAAGGAAAACGAAAGAAATAAAAGAAATTTTTCGCAAGCGAAAAACCAGGTAACCTAAGATTAGAGAACAAAAATAAACTTAAATAGATTGTAGGAATCGCTATTACTCTCGAGTGGCCTGCAAATACCCCGAAAACTGATGAAGAACTTGATGGGAGAGGTGAGAGGGAGGAATGGGAATAAAAAGAGATTGAGAGGAGACGACTTGACAGAAAAAAAGACAGCAAATGAAGTGCAAAACCAAATAAAAAGGTGTAATGCAAGCGGGTAGAAAAGAGATGCAAATGTGTCATTCTGTCAATCATTTCTAATTTCCGCGTTTAATAGATGATGTCTTTCGTGTTTCTGGAATGAAAGCTTCCTTCCCTCGCTTCTTCTCTCTCTCTCTCTCCTTTTGAAGATGAGCTTTTGATTTGAAACGCAATCTATTTTCCCGGAATCGCTTAATTATCTCTGTGAACCTCTCTAAATGTAAGCCTATTTGTTTAGATTGAGTACTTATACAAAATTAAATATATCTTTGAAATGATTCATCCATGATAATGAAATTAGCCCACGACGACTTCTTAAAATTTTTTTATTCCCCTGGCTGAAGAATACTTACCGGTCTCCATGTTCGAGACAAGTTCTAGCTTTAAAGGACCTTTTTATCTATTGAAGGGAACAGAATAGCATCTTAATCCCAGGAATTGAATAGAGAATGTAGCTGGGGATTCGGCTTAGAGGAGAATTTAAGATAGAATAGCAAGAAGGGGTGAAAGAAAAAACAGTTACCGAGAAGAAGTAGAAGTATGTTATGACAAGAATTGTCCCGATTAGAAGGAACCAGGTGACTGAAATGATCTACCAGTCCAGAAAAGAACACATCAACTCTACATATTGAATTACTCTACATATTACTCTACATATACATTGGAATACATTTAGAAAACGAAAGCGAATTTTTAAAACAGTAGTTAAAGTCCAGAATTTAAAAACGTAAAATATAAAACTCAAATTCCCTTTCTCCGACCCAAATGAGTTGACAATGGCTTCCAAAATGACTACCACAACCACTACCCCCCACCCTTCACTCCCCGGTCGAAGTCAGTGACATTAATAATTCACTTCGCAAATCATGTGAAAAATAAATCTACTAAAAGCGGATTAAATGAATTCATTCAGAGGTTTTAAATTCCTAAAACTCTTTTAAAAACCTTCCCGGCTGGAAATAAATTTTAGCTGGGTCCAGCAACTCTAGTTAGCAAGGAAAAATGTTTTGGAATAGCAGAAAAATGTTGTCGGTTATTTCAGGAGTAAGGTGCTTTGATGGGAAGGGTTTAGACTTACAACAACGCGTTACTGTCATTTTGATATGATTATAAAGCTTACATATTATAATACTATCAATAAATACAGTAGGGCAACAGTTATTCTATTTAGAGCAGAATAACTCTGGGAGTTCTAAATATCCTGTAAATAAAGGCAGTAAGATAGAAACGTTAAAAAATTAAAAAAAATTACTGAAAAGTGTTTTCTAAGCCGTCGATTTAGAATTACATAAAGTCAGTGGAAGGCCCCTAAATCAGGTTGGTTAGCTAGTTAGTACACTAGTTACCATCTACTATCCTTATCTTTAGTTTAATACCAGAAGAAATAGATATATCGATTTTGTATCATGATGTCATGGTAAGTGTTGATTTCGTATTCGATCCATTGATTCAGAATAAAGAACGAGGTTTTGTACAATTATAAAACCTTTAAGTAATCACAAAGCGACTTTTGTTTAACGCCTTGTCATTGGGTGAATCAACAAAGGTATAATAGAGAGGTATTTATTGTGTAGATGAATTTTTTTGTCAAATAAGCCATTCTATTTTTGGAATCAATTAGCAAGAAACCGATCCTCTTGTAACCTGAACCTGTTCACGACCAGAGCTCATCCTTCAAACCCTTCAACCCAGAGTAAATACAAAAAGTAGGAATCAGACCTAAATGGGACGATTTTATTGGTATAACTATTGTATACATAAACTAAAAATACAAAAAACCTTCAAAGTCTGTTGCACCCAAGAAACAGAAATATTAGCACATTTTGTATCGATATTAACATCATCCTACGACTAAAACCCTTAATATACAGGTTCATCAATCTGAGTGGCATCAGTGAAAAGCCA
Organism: Columbicola columbae; assembly: GCA_016920875.1. Classification (NCBI taxonomy): domain Eukaryota; kingdom Metazoa; phylum Arthropoda; class Insecta; order Psocodea; family Philopteridae; genus Columbicola; species Columbicola columbae. Next base: position 17,052,486 of record JADMLL010000003.1, on the reverse strand, counting down.
ACTTATAAAACAATTGCAAGAAGTCAATTAGAAGTTATCGAAACAATTGTAGCTGCCCACAACAATAAAAAATACTACAAACAGTGCTACAATTGTTTTAACAAAGTATCTTTTCGAAATGTTTTTGTTACTTTCATTGGCTCTACTGTACTATTCAATCTTTGTTGTAATGTAGATTTTATACCCTGCCTTTGATCAATCATATTGTTAAAATCATATCGGATAAAAACGACATTAACCCTTAATAAGTAAAGAAAATAGTTGCGGTTATAATTATAATTGAGTTTTAACCCTTATAATCATTTTTCACCCTTTTTTGGGTATAGCAGGAGACGAGAGGAGGATTTGAACTTGCGACAGTAACATTTCAGTCAGGCACTTAAACCACTACACCACAGACCTTCCGCTAATCAAAGAAAATAAAAAACAAATTTTTTCCAGTAGGAATTGTAAACTTTTCCATCGGGCAGTCTTTCTTTAAGTTACAAATCTTTTCAACATACGTCATGAATCACGTGACTCAAAAACAGCTAAAGAAAACCATTCACCTGACACAACCTTTACATATCTTTTCAGTTTTAACAAAGCTCCACAAAACTCAAAAAATCAGCCAACATTCAAAAAACGCATACGATTCCTCAATTCATGTATTATATTATGCTTCGTTCACTCTTTGTCTGTTCGCATTCATCTGTGACAGTGACCAACTACAAAAAAAGATAAACAAAAACCAAAAAAAAATTCAATTTCAACTTACAAAACATTCTTCAAATTAATACAAAAAGTCCGTCTCGCTAATTTCCCGTCTGCTTTCTCTACCCGTCAACCACCACCCAACTGACCCTCACCGGCATTCTCACAAACAGAAAACAAAAACTCTTTCATGTCTAGCGCGATTCCAAATTTATCATTTTCCACTCGCTCTCGTTAGGCGACATAAAAAATACTCCCAAGTAAATAAATAAATAAATAATGATGATTAAAAAAAACCGTCGTAGAGAAAACGGGGTTTACTCGCTGCGCCTGCGCGTAGTCCCCTTTAATTTCACTTTTTTCTGACTTTTCTTTTCTATCCCTCAACATGGAACACGAGGAAGGAAAAGAAATGCCGAAATATCTTACCTTTTGTTTAAATTTACATGACATCCTTTTATAATAAGCCCGTTTTCCCTCTTTATTCTTGTACTTTTCTCTTTTATTGAAGAAAAAAAAGCGCCGGAGAGAAAGAAAGAGAGAGACAGAGACAGAGATGTAGGAGGAGGCTGAAGAACGTAAAGGAGATGGTAAACTAATAAAATAAAGTTTACTTATTAAACGCTGTTTTCCTTGGGGTTTTCGTGGCATTTTATTATTACGTTTTTGAGGAAAAAAGTTTAAAAACCTCAGGAATACTTAAAAATTTTCACTTTTTTAAAAATCGTGTTAAGAGCTTTCATCTCTCTCTCTTTCTCCCTCTCCCTTTCTCTCTCTTTTATTTTTCCGGCCTTAAACCCTACATACAGAATATTATTTTTTAATATTTTTTAAATATGATTAAACGTTTTTCGGGATGAAAAATGTTTATCCCCCCACACCCAAACTCAAATTCCATTAATCGATTATGGTGCGAAACTTGGCTCGCTCTCTAAACATATTTTGCTGGGGGTGGGGGATGAGATTGGCTTTGATGAATCCTCCCTAGCGTGAACCAGAAAAAAGAGAAGAAAAACCAGAAAATTAATTTTGTGAACCGGAGTTTTAATGTGAACATGAAAAGCCCACCGGAAAAAAATTGGAAGAAATGGAATTAAACTGGGAGGGAATTTTGCTTTTCTCTCCAAGAAGGAAAATTCAAACTTTGGGATTGAAGTCTGTCATTTTTATCTGGCTTCTTCCAAAAAGTATTGAGAGCTTGATAAAATAATTATTACTGAGTAAAGATTTTGGTGAAGCCAGATGACGTCAGACCTGAGCTAAGTTAGGCAGACAACCCTTCCTTACAGGCATGCTTGGGACAACCACACAGCCACATCAGTAGTTCAGTAGTTCAGACCTTAGATTACACAATGTGATTGACACATTGCCCAGTTACGCCCTAAAAACAACGACAGAAGATAATGTCATCACGTCCCTGGAGTGAAGAAATTATACGATAAAGATAACTCAATTCCTAACTTCTGAAACAGAAAACCAGACCTAAGAACAGGCCAGAAGCTCTTGATCAAAAGCAGGCAAAGACCAAACAAGTTATTTTTTTTTCAGGTAGATAAAAACCTTATCCTCCAGTATTAAATAATATTCTTTCTCATACACAGATGCCTAAGCCCCCACAAGTCTGTGTGTCTTTCATGCAACTTGTGTCTCTTAGACACAAGTTTGCATGAAATACTATCGTGGTGACATCTTCAGGACTTTTTCATAAGGATAGGAGTACTGCAAGGATGAGGTTTTGTCGCCAAGTTCCTAGTGAGAGAAGAGAAGTCCACACTACCTCTTTGTATGGCCTATGTGGTGAGCTTCAATGTTCCTCCTCCTGTAGCCAAAAAATAAAACTCCGAAAGAAGAGACGAGCCTTGTGAGAAAGGATCGGCTAACATTTACACAGACTTGATTGGGTTTAAACAACGAAGCCGCTGAATTTGAAATGACAGATTAAGTGAAATCACTGTTGTGTTGACCGCATTGTTGACTTAGGATCATGTGGATATGAACCAAAAATTACTGGTCGGACCAATACCCTACATACTAACACAATCTTACAGGTAGTCGGTTTATTCAAGTTCCTCAATAATCCATGGAAAAATGCTAAAGTATAACTGTTTCAAGTAGTTATAATAACCACAACCACCGTTACTGCCACAAATCATCACCTCTTATTTGGATAATTGCAAGATTTTTTCCATTTGGTTATCAAATGAAATCATTTAAATCCAGCACGCAACAGCAATTTGAGGAGGTTTAACAACAAGAAAAGGGATTTGTTAATAAAAGAGTAAAAAAAACTTTACGACCCCGCGGCTTTTACAACACCATAAATCCAAATTAATGAAATTGAATGTACGTCTGTTCATGAACATTTGTTCTAGCCTTACTTTAGAACCCACAAGAAAAAGCCTGTATATCTGAATATCTCATAGCCACAGCATTTAAAAAATCGTATTTTTTTGGCTTCCTAAAGTACTCCATAACTCCAACTTTTTGTTCTCCGAGAGAAATCGGAAAAACGGAAAGAAAACCATTTTTGTTGGTTTTTGAAACCTCCATTTTAAATTAAAATAAAATTCAAATAAACCTTATAAAATGCATAAATGCATAGTTATTCTTTATCAGATGATCTCTCTAACATTAGACAGTTTCGTGTTCTTTTGTCCTCCTTCTTATACTCCATACGAATGAGAGTTCCTCAGGGTTCGGTCCAACATGGCGAGATAATTTGAATTTTTGCAGATCACCTAAATTTAGGATTCGGCTTTGATTTAACAATTTTTGAATGCTCTTGAAATTAAATGTCAAATATAAATGTATTTTTGTTTGCACCCATTTTGAATTTGGGGCGAAGGGGGGAAAGAGCGAAGTTTCGCAAAAAATTTGCGAAGCTTTCACTGTATGACCATAGTGCTCCCGAGCACTCGCTACTTTGTCGCCATTCGAGATGGGTGTTCTCAGGTGTACCAGTTTTTAGTGTTACATATTGTGCATCGTTTCTCATAGGTCATCATCTCAGCCTGCGTATTGTCGACAAAGGCAAGCTGCTCAGGGAGTCCTGTTTCATCCCATTCTTTCCCCTTTTTCAGCTTCCAAACAAACAGTTAGGCTTCTCATTTTATTATTTTGTCTTTCTAAGATCGAAAATCAGTGATGGCACTTAGCTCTACGCTGCAAAATTTTATATAAAAAATTAAATTAAACAGCGATAAAGAGCCTGCTCGTGCAGATTAAAGTGAAAGAGGAGAGTGAATCAAGATAGAAGAAACAAAGAGAAGGAAAACAACATAATGAGACAGAGAAATGAAATCACCAAACCAATTTAGACACTATGTGTTAATATAACAGTTAGTCTGTTAAACGACCTCAAAAAATGTTAAACTCAACTAACCAGAAGAGGAAAAAAACAGAAGATACGACAAGGAAAAATGACAAGCAATTCAACCGGAGAGAAAAAAGGAAGAGAAAGCAGACGCAAAACAAAACAAAATGCTTCAAGCCATCAACCCTAATCAATTTCCAATCGTATATACTATTCAAAACCAGAGGCTAAAGGAGGCAACTTTTGCCCCCATTCACCCTCTGAAAAAAAAAACGAATTCAGGAAGGAAATGCCATTCTGAAAAATTTAAGACCTCTAAAGCTCAGAAACACCATATGGCTACTTTTTTCCCTTGTTTAATAAACTGATAGAGCAAATCGAAGGAAAAAAAGGAATAAAGGGTTTGGATATGTGAAAGTCCTTTCTCTTAAAAGAAGAAGAAAAGGGAGACCAGAGGAAAGGAAGAGGAAGTGGAATGATTGGGATTGGGAAACTCAACTTCTGACACTATCACTAAAACCGTAGAAGGCGCGTTAACATTTCCATGAAAAAATTTTCAGCCTCCGGTGTTCTCTTCAAACTGACATCATTCCGACTTTTTTTCCTCGCTATCAGAATATAATGACGTTTTTCTCTCTCTGATAGAGAGGGGAAGGGGGAGAAAAAGAGCTTTCTTTAAGCAATCTGTCTTTTTCAATACAGGATCCCAGCCGTTCTTGCTATTTAAAAGGAAGAAAATTTCGAAATGACGTGCGATAAGTCGTAAAGAAGGATTGAGAAGACTCAGCTGAGCTATAAAGTCAGATAGAGCGCCATTTTGAAAGTTCTAAAACAACCTTTGAGTACGTTTAACATAACAATAATTATCAGACTGAGTCAAATTTTCAGTCGCAAGATGCCCCCTTTACAGGTAAAAAAAAGACGGAGAATGTGAAAATTTATGTTTTGAGTTCCTCCGATACAATGAAATTTTCTACACATTTGCACAAAGTTCGATGCCATTATTGCCTTGGAGTCTGAAGGAAATCGAAATCTTTAACATCCGGAGACCTTATCTTCAATTTATTCCATTCGAATGAGAAAAAAAGGGAATACGAAAGATAACCAAAGACATTTTTAAATAACTTTCCAACTTGATTTTAAAACATCTGAGAGCCTCTCTTCCTCGAACTCTCTTTTTTCTTCTGTTTTTCGGGTGATGTCAAGAAATCAACAACTACTACCCAACGTCCACCATTAAATAGTCTGTTTCAATTTAAACTGAATCTTAACATCTAGCCAAGTAAATAAACAAAGTGTATTGCAATATCGAACACACGCAGACAATACAGCAAAAGTTATAGCTACAGTAAAAAAACCACGAAATTGATTGAAATAATAAATAAAATAAGTAAAATGAACAAATGAAGTAAAAACAATATCGACCCACCTGAATTGTGACATCTTTCATGTAAATTTTTCAGTTGACCACTACGCAAACCAATTCTCGGCAACACAACAAAAAATGACCACTTTCACCACTCTCAGAATAAACGGTTCAATTAATATTTTCACCCCGCAAGGCTCTTCCGTAGCTACTGACTAACAAAACTTCTTCCGAAACTAGAAACACGTTTAATTTATAGTCGAGAACCTTTATCGTGGTATCGGAAAACCGCAACACATCCTTAATTCTCGACTAACTTAATTTTAAACAATCCGTTTCACTTATATAAGGTTTTGAATCACTTATTTATGATTCTCTGGAAGGGAACAATAAAAACTTTGCACTTTTCATATACAAAAACCATAAAAAAAAGTCTTTACAAACTTATCTTATGTATTATAATTACCTTAACTAAAAATACAATATTATATAAAATGGTTAATTTAAATAAAATGCAAATAAAAAAAATTTCCGTTATAGTTTGTCATAACTTCATATCCCCTAATCCAAACCACGTGATCAAGTTTGAGAGGCTTCCCGTCACGCTATTGGTTGAAAATACAATACTTTGTTCAATTTAACATACCCGCCGAGATTCCTACTATTTTGCAGATCCGGCTGAAACCAACGAACTTCATGGTAAGCTTTGATGTCACTTTATTTACCAGCGTTCCGGTCACTCTCAACCTACTAACCCCCATCTTTCCCCTAACATTCTCAAATTGGTTCACCACTGCCTGAGTTCCAGTTACTTCCTCTATAATAACCAATTCTTCAAACAGAAAGAAGGGTTCGCCATGGGGAACCTTCTCAGTCCCGCCGTGGCTAGTTTCTTCATGGAATACTTTAGAAAGACTGTATTAGACTCGTCTCCTCTGAAACCCTCTTATTGGTTCAGATACATATTCGACACCTTGATTATCTGGCGACATGAGTCAACCACTCTCGACGCATTCCTCAACCACCTCAACTCTACCCACCTGAATATAAAATTTAGTGTTGAAACAGAATCTAACAATGAGCTCCCGTTCCTGGACTTACTGGTCACCAGACAAACAGATGGACACCTGTTCTATAGAGTTTACAGGAAACTTACCTACAAAAACAGGTACATCAATACAGCCTCTAACCATAACCCATCACAAAAACTATGAATCATCTACATCCTGGTCCACCGAGCCAAAACTGTGCCTAAGTCAGTAAACTGTACCCATAAAACCTAAGTCAGGAGCTGACACATATTACTCGGGCTCTCGAACCCAACGGTTACGCTAAAAAACAAATTTACACTTGCATGGCGCCCAATCCCCTTCCTCAAGATCCTACGTCTAACAAGGCCTCAGCTAGGAAAGTCGCTCTTTTATACATTCCGGACACCACAGATCGGGTAAGTAGACTGCTCTCCAAATTTCAAATTAAAACCATGTTCCTTCCAACGACCGAAATTTTCCATTCCTGAAGTCACCTAAGGATTCCTGGGATCCTCTATTGTCCACAGGCATCTATAGCATTCCCTGTTAATGTAAACAAATGTAGATTGGCCTGACTAGATGTTCCATCCGCACTCTTGTAGAGAAAAATACCCAACACTTACGAAATGAACACTATGAGCAGTCTGAGGTGGTCGGACTCACGGAATGGTAGTAGACGAGAAACACATTTAGATTAACAGACATCCGAACAATTTCAACAGGGACCAGGGCCTGCCCATCAGGCCCATTTGGCGCCCACTACAGCCACCTCACTTCCGCGAGTCCCGAAGCCCGGCCGGCTGGACACTGTTGGAGGTTCTCAATAATAGCAATGAATAGCATTGGAAACCTCCAAATTCTCTCGCTTTTATTTTCAGACTTTATCCTTCCTTACCTGCTTCTCTTCAAAGTTCAGGCTTTCCTGTCTTTTTCTAAGTTTTATACCTGAACTTTCATATCGTTTGTCTTGTTTCTTCACTTGGTTTCCCCCTAAGTTTCGCTCGTGCCCTGACGATGTCACAGCCGTAAATCATTCAAAAGCATATCAGTACAACGAAAGAGCGGTTTTGAGGAAGAAAAGGAAGAAGGAAGAGAATTTTTTTATAAATAAATTTTTTGAAAAATTTTGTAAAATGTTTAACGTTTTAAACTGCAATTTCTCAAGTCGAACTTGACGTCATTAAAGGAAGAAAGAATCGACTTCATGTAAATAAATTAAGGGGAAAAAAAATAATAAGCTAACTGTCAATCAGAGGAGAAACTTGTAAAATAAATTTTAAATTGAAATTTTTTTTTCGTATCACAAAGATTTGATTAGCTACAAATAAATATTTTGAGCAAGATCATTATTGTAATTTATTTATTTGAAAACTCAATTTTTAAGTAAAAAAAGTTTAGTCAACATGTTAATTAAACTTCTTTTTTCTCCTCTTCTTTCAGTCAACCATTTGTTTAAGTGAATTTTATTAACTTTGGTAATTTTTAAGACTTTAATCTTATTTCCGATTCCCTTTGATGTCAGATTAGGTTCTTTAAATATAGAAGAAGAATATCATCATCAACTTGGAGTTGTTAGTCACTTGAGGGATTATATTCAACCTGAGTTTCTTTTTCCCTCTACTTCTCTTCAGAGTTTTCTGTCTCCTCATTATTTTTTTCCTTCCATCTTCTTTCTCCTCCTCCTCCTCCTTCTCATTTTCCTCTCTACTGCTTACTCATCTCTTGGTTTAAGCTTTTCTCTTGACTTCTTTGTGTTTTTACAAGAAAACATTTTTTCTCCCTTTTTAAAGGTTATTGGGTTAAATCAAGCTTTTCTGGTTGAGTTGCAATATTTTTCCTTTTTTGCTTTTTTGTTTTCATTTCCGGTTTAAACTGAAGAGGAAAATAAAGGAAACAGTTTTTTTGAAAGTTTTCAAATTTTATTTACCCAACTTTAGATTTTTTTAGTTTATGGTTGAGTGAACTGAATATTCGGTTTGAATGTGATCTGTAGCTGTCTATGCGTGCTGTGAATTATGCTTTGGTAAACAAAACCTGAGGAGTTTTGACAGGATATGCATAACTTTTGCATTTCTTCCAACTTGTTTGAGGTAGTTCCCTTTTTAGAAAAAAAATCTGTCCGTTGGGATTTTGAGTCTGTCTAAACCTAAACTGCAACCGTTTATAGTATGTGTCTTTCAAAAATGGGAAGAGGATTTATTTCAAAAATAAATGCTCGGAGTTAAAACCAAATTTCAACCCATCGAGAGTGTCTCCAATTATATAAGCAAATACAATATCTGGACAAAGTTGAAGGAAAGCTTTCTGTTACGGATTGCCGTAGTTGAAACACCGCCAAAGCCAAACAAAGGATGAGTTCCAGTTCGCGTAAAATACGGAGTCATTCAATATTTTTAACTTGTTTATATTTCCCTTACTAATGTTTACAAAATCGGTTATTAACCCTTTGAATAACGGACACCAGGTGGAAAACTATATACAGGTGTTCTATAACTGTGACTTTCTTTACAATACTGCCATTTTAATTGCGTGTACAGGACGAAAGACTGACCGAAAAAACCTAAGATCGACCCATACTAAGGCAAAGTATGGGTGCAACCACCCCGCTGATATCCGTCATTTCGGTCACTCTTTCGCCCTGTTGGATCCTGTCCGTGACCGTGGTCAGGATCCCAACCTCAGACGCGATTGAACCTGACGATTGTACATTTTTTCCTTTCCAATTCGTAACACTTTCCATTATTCAATAAAGAACATACTGCCTACTGCACCTCCAGCAGGGCAACAGCCAAAATTTTAGATAAACTAACACTATTAGTAAAAGCCGGGAAAATTCTACAAATCGCGGAGCCGTACTTGTTTCTTTTACCCTCCTTGTCGCCATTATTTTTGCAGGCAAACATCTCAACCCAACACTTAAAGATTTCCCTCCCTCCCATTCCCTCCCATTCATTCATTGTGGTGTACTGCTTTAAGGAATAACCACAAAGAAATTTAACTTTTATTCCTTTAGCTCTCTTCAGATAATTCTCTATGGCGTAAAACCTCTAAGCAACAAACTCCTCCTCATCTGAACCCATCCAACCTCCTTAACAAATCCAATACAATATGTCGTGAAAGTATAAAATGAGCAAGAAGACTAGTTCAAAATTTCTTACCACCATTTTTTTCTTCACCACCGAAAAAACCATTAAAAGACTTCTTTAACTGAAATCCATCAATTTTCGCTCATTCCCCCCCTCTCCCTCTCTCGCTTCATACATCCTTCTCCTCCTAAACTAACAAGAATAAAAACCTTTTTCTCTAAAATTTTTAAAAGGTAAGTAAGCGTAATCTATGTTGTCTTTCTAAAAAGCTCCCGATTCGAAAATGTGAGACGGTATGGAAGTAAAAAAAAAAAGCAGAAAAAGAGAGAAGAGGATGAAGAGAAGGAGGAGTGAGGGAGGGAAAAAAGTCAAAAAAGGGAAAAATGTGCGAAAAAACTTCAGAAAGCTTTAAATTAAATAAAAAATGTAATTGTGCAGTTCTCATATCTAACGCTGGCTGATTTCCCCTCCGCGCTCTTTCTGTTCTTCCTCTTCCTTTCCAATTACTCAAAAAACTCAATTTAGCTCTCTCTCTCTCTCTCTCTTCCACTTTTGCATAATTCTAAACAAAAAAAAAACTAATAATTTTTCTGTTGTTCGCTTCGTTCAGATTGACTACCTTATCAGATAAACAAAACACACACCAAAAATTATTTTTCACTTTTTTGAATCTTACAAATAAACCGGAAACGGAAGCAAGTGAAATTATGTTGCGGAAGGAAAAACTGAGCATGAATCTTCATAATCATTGTTTCCGGGTTATTAGACATTCTGCGTGTTAATTGAACTTTTTTTCTCTTCACGATTATTTATTTTACAAATGAAAGCGCCAAAACGGAAGTGAGATAAAGATGGCTTCGCGTTAGCTGGTGAAAATTTTGATAATTTTTTTTGCAAATATTTTGAACGAAATGTCTGTTGAAGATGAGTCTCGATCTTAAACATGTTTTGATGGGTTCTTGTGCCCTTTGAGTGAATGTTAAATGACCTTGTTACGTGGCGGTGACCTTGTTTGACCTGTTTCATGGGGCTTGTGTGATGACCCAAGGATTGGATTATAATACAGATGTCATTGTGTAAGATACCTAGAAATATATGTTGTAGGCCTATATACCGGATACGAATATATGAAAATGGCGGGAGGTGTGTATAAGTGACAGACTAAGAAGTTATAGTCGCGAGTTCAAATCCTTCTCTCGTACCCTGCTATATCTAAAAAAGGGTGAAAATGGGATTAAAAGGATTAAAACTTAAATATAACTATAACTACATGATAAACAATTATATTTTTCAGACTACATTACATTAATTTGATTACATGGGTCTATAAGACCAAAAAAACCTGATTTACATTCCCAAACTTGCGGTACTCAGGTACGTACGCCTACTATTAGCTTCATCTTTAGTTCATTTTCCCTCTACAAGATAACAGAGATAGATAACAGAAAGAGGACTAGTGAACTCTGCTGGAGAGGATATTCCTCCCCTCCCATACTTATCAGTTCTATCAGTGCTCATTATCTATCTCTATTTATCTATCTATTTATTCATCTCGTAGAAGGTACCATAGTATTGTAGCATAGAGCCGCCAATGAGCGAACAGATATATAGACCCGAAAAGAGGTCAATAGACTAGAGACGATCGAGATGATGTAGATTTAAATTATCATTTAGGCTCAGTGAGGATTGTAATCAGATTCTATCATTATGTTCAATTTACTGATGTAAACACTCAACAACAGTTTTATTTCTGTCACCATGGCATTTCCATTACCACAAAGTTCATAACAGTATATTTTCAAAACCTTATCAGCTAGAGTTTCGCTACCATTGGTATAGAAAATAAGCTAAGAAAATCCTCTTCTCACTAAGATTTGTAGATTTTTCACTATAAAAAATCCAAGCAAATTTTAACAAGGTCATCGTGGTTTCATACCCCCCAACCCATACTGTAACTTTTCAATTTGGTTTGTGGTTTTGGTCGGAGAGCTCTCCATTTCCTTGTGAACTGTTTACAGTCTTAGTTGGTACTCTGTATCGAATGAAAATAGAAGTAGAGACTCTTTTGTGAGTGATGTATCTTAGTGTTATCAGACTAAACAAAGTGAATCTCTCAGGAAATAAATCGACTCAGTTCCCGAGTTGTAAGATAAAAAGTTTTAACTTTACAAGAGGACGTGGAGACCGACACCGCAACGCCGAAGTCGAATCTGTAAATGTTTAGTATTCCATTCAAGAACGATTAGGTAAAGTCGTCAGGGAACTTTTAGAAAGATACAAGGTAACTTTCACGCAGAGATTATTGTCAAAGTCCATTGAAAGCACGTCACAACCCAACGCCACAAACGAAAATACACTCAAGGGACTAAAGCAATAACTAGCAAAACAGAGAATACTCGGAAATTTTCTAAAAGCACTCAAAATCAGAATAAGTAAAGAAAAGAAAGGAAGGGGAGAAGGGGGAGGAAAAAGAGAGAGAGAGAGAGAGAGAGAGAAGACGTCAGAGGGAATCAAAGACAAAGCAAATGAACAATTACGTAATTAACGATTTAAAAACTGGCAAAAGAGAATGATGATGATCGCGTAATTTCGCGAGTCTTTTTAATATATTTTTTTAATACCCATCCTCTTTCTTTCTTTCTCTTCCTCTACCCACATCCTGTTCCTTCTTCTTCTATAAAAAAAGAATGAAATTTAAAAGATGTTTTGGGGTTTGAAGCCCCAAAAATGAATCTCCAGGAAGAGATTCTCTGAATAACTTTTAAAATGAAAAGTTTTATAATTTAAGAAGGGTTTTAAATTAATTATAAAGTTATGGAAGTAAGCTGTTCGTCCTCCTTCCTCTTGGTAGTAAAACTTCTTCCGGAAACTTGGCACTAAGCCCCCCGACTGGAGACGTCCACACGTTCGGTTAAGAGCTTGAGTGCACGTAACAATCGGACTTTCATAATCCTAAAACCATCCTCTTCTACCTCTCTTACCTCCATCTACCATCCGTTACATGTACACACAAACACCACTTCTACAGCTTTCCTGGGTGACAGTTTTGCGTTTGTATATCGATGAATGATAAAGCATGTCTTAGACTGTAAACCTGCCTTCTGCCTAACTTGGATTTATTGTTTGGTGAGAGGTTAACCACCACTTCTTGAACGTTTCATTAAGGTTATTTGAGTAGATGTTTTTTTAGTTACATGAAGTAGAATACTATAAGAATATTGCATGGAATACATTTCTATAGTTTTCATTTATATTATGCCAAACCCCACGAGAATTCATTCGGATAATGAAAATCCGTAACGTAAGCATCAAACACTAAAATCATTTCTTACACTAACATCCCCACCGGATTGGTCTTATAATGATAAACAGTTCTACAGCGTATTGACCCTGCTCAGACAAAAAAAATCTTGAAACGATCATTTTAATATTTGAGTCGTTCCTTACTCCTCACTCAGTGTCATATTCGTTACCTTTTGTAAAGCTTCATCTTTAGCTTCGGCATTACACATTTCTAAGATAATTTTCAACTGCATCTCATTCTCACAGTCCTTATCCAATTATAGTGTGACAGGGTTCCTCAAAATTCATGATCATTTTTTCTAGTATACAATAATATTTGATGTATTACCAACCAATAATTATACACCAAAAATTCGTTTTTTGTCTAAGCAATCAGACGAAGCGTGTGGCATAACTTTTTTGAGATAACTGAAGGAACATAAATCTTGAAAAAGGTGTAGAAAAATGTGTACGTCAGGTCAGGAGTGAACTAAGTAAACTTAATTTGAGTTCGAATCCCCATTTTCATCTTTTGGTATGACAATGTGTAGAAGGAGGTTCTAACTATCAGCTACTGCTTTGTCAGTCAGGCACCCTGGCCACTCTTCCACAAGCTACACAACAGATATTGTTAATTTTCGGCTAAAATAGTAATCTACACATTACTCAGCCATACGTATTTACTTGTGCAATTTTCTAAATCACAACATATTAGCAACAATAATAGTTCCATTTTAAATCAAATTAAATCAACATCAAGCTAGATAGCTCTCACACAAAGATGAGGAAAAATTTATGTTCTTCACATCTCCTCTTTTCTTCAGTCTACTGCTCCCCAAAAAATCTACCCTCTAGCGGGAGACTTCACTCCCAATCCCCAACCAAAACCCTTCATAAATAAACTAGATCATGAGATAACGAGCCAAACAAGGAAGCAGAATGCCAATCGATGATCTACTTACAATTTTTATAGATAATAAATGAAAAAAGAAGAAAAAAAGAAAGAAAAAGAAATCACTCCCGGCCAGCCTCGAAAGAATTTCCTTTTTTTTTTCTTTTCCAGTTCCACCTTAGGCGTCATATTTCTGCTCCCCTTTTCCCTCTTCCCTCTTACATCCTGTTCGCGAACGGGAATCTCAGAGAGAGAATAAGAAGAAATTACGAGGAAAATCGAATTTTCTCACTAAAATTAGAAATTCAAAAAGGTGAAATTGCCGAAGATTGATGATCCAAATTAGGAGACGAAGAAGATGAAATAGAAAAGTTATGATGCAAATAAAAAAAAGTGAAAATGAGAGAAGAGACAGGGAGGAGGAGAAGGAGGGAGAGGAAACAACAGAGGAATCGATCTCTTTCTTTTTTTGTTCTTCGTTTGCCCCCTCTCTCTCTCGGCATTATTCTTCAAGACAAATAGTTAAAGATGAATTATAGAAAGTCGGGATGCAACTATAACAAGATTACGAAAACTTTGTTCACGCCATGCCAACTTTCCGCTTGGAAATCTTACAAATGTTTTAAAACGTTTCCTTCGGCGCGAAATTTTCACTCTTCATGTAAAACCTCTCCTCCCTCACATCTTCCATCCGCGTTTCCATCCTCTCCATCTACTTTTCCTAGGGCCTTGATATATAACAAAAAATAAATAAATATGGAAAATTTGGTTTCGTTGTAATGACTAAAGGACACCTCTTCGTTGTTGAGCATATTTATAGGTTCACTTGATGTTTGGTGAATACCATCATGTTTCCACTTAATTGAATAGTAAATAGTAATAACATTTATTTATTTGTTTGTATGTTATATATTTAATTACAAACGAGGCGACCATAATCCTAGCAAAATGAGGAATCCGACAAGTCGAAACACGATTTAACTTGTTTCCGACAGGCTATGAGACACCGGAAATTCTAGACGTGGTCAATCGAACTTTCTAGAAAGAGCGACAATATCAATGGTCCTCAAAACCGATTACATCAGTCAGTTCGGTACCCACTCTGGCAAATTTAAATAGTATTGTAAATATTATTTCAATATGATTTGATTTGTTAGTTTGGAATTGGAGTATTTTAAATCACAAACCACCCGATTCCGACAATATCTTTATACTCTTCCTCTTCTTCTCATTTCTTCTTTTCTCTTTTGCTATCTCATCATTCTCTTCTCTTTGTTTCTCTGTCCTATTTTGCAATCCACCCCTGGGGTTGCGACGATGGTCTGTACCTCAGATCAAACCCCTTATATCGACCTATTAACTACTTGGTGTCTCAAGTTGGAGGCATGTGGTAGTTAGCAGAAGAAAAAAAAATTATATTTTAATTTATATTTGATTTGTTTGTATACTTATATATTTAGTGATTGTGTTGTTTTTTATTTTAAGTTATTAGTACATTTATACCCTTGATACTCTCTAGGGGCAATAGAGCTAGATATATGTTACTATTACGAGTTTTTATTTACTTGCATATATATTTATATATTTGTTTGGTTATTTATATATCTAGTGAAAGATTTTCTTATTTCTTAATTATTTTAAAATATTATTTTTTAGTTTATTTATTTACATCTTTTTTTTAATCTAAGTATTATTTTTTACTTATTTTTATTTATGTATTTATTTTATAATACATTTTCATATTTTTAAAGTTTTTTATATATTTATTTATAAATTTACTATGTGACTTGTTTAGATATTTATTGATTCTCTTTACTTTTCAATTGTTTGTTTTATTTATTTATTTTTTCTGGTTAGTTCTCAATAAAAATAAAAAAGCAGTCAGTGGCGTTCGAAATTCCATATATATAACAAGTTTTGGTGTATTTTCTTTGTATGTTATGCCAACATTGTATAATATAATTAGGTTACGAAAGTGAGCACAAAAGTTATCCACAAACTTCTAAACACGTTTCATATGTTTAATAATTTATGTTTTGGGATCCCATCAAGCTTCAACGAAAAATCGTAGTGAGGAAGTCTCGTGAATAACATCATCACTTCGATCATCGTACATTCACATTATATTGCTGTTGTTAGCTTTCGTTATTTCAACTTCGTCAGCAAACAGTTTGGGGGAGGAGAAGAAAAAGAAGCCAATAAAATGAAAACTAGGAGCTGATGGGTTTTCAATTTATCTAGACGAGCGAGAAACAGTCTGATAGACATACCGACCTGAAATTAAGAAGAATCTATCACAGATTCCTTTTTTTCTGTCGGGGACAAAGAGAGCGAAAGAGAGAGGCAGGGAATTTGAAAAATCCGATTGAGACCTGGGACTCGGTTGACACAATTGGTTCAGAAGGTAAGTTTTCTCGGCTGCATCTTCTTTTCCTCCTCCTCTTCCTTCGCATTTCTCCCTCTCTTCCCTCTTCATTCCTCTCCTCCATTCACCTCCTACCTTTCTTTGCCGAGAGGTTTTTCAATCTCATTTCCTCTGATGGATGTTCCTCTGCCATCAATTAGTCGGATTGATTGATTTATTCATTCTTTTTCCTCTTATTTGCCTCTTTTTTCTCTCTTTTTCCGGAGGGTTATCATCGCCAAAGACCATACACATACAGTCGACCAATTCCAGCATAGAAAACAAAGTTTACTGAAACCGAAAACCGTCATTCTCATTGCTTCGCGTTGTGGTTCCGTGATAAAACTTTTCCCAACAAATTTATGACAAACTGAGCTTTTGAATAATAAAAGAATTCATAAAAATTCGACGGAGATTTACGGCCGAGCAATAAAATTGAGAATTCATGGTTGAGGCTCTCTCTCTCTCTCTCTTAAACATTAAGACCTTTGGGAAATTTCCTTAATTAGCGATACATAAAAGACATAATAATAACGGAAAGTGAGGAAAGGAAATGACGATCACTTCGTATCAACCTGTTTCCTTGTGTATAGAGCTACAATACAAACCTTCGATTTTATTAGGAAAACCTAATTAGCCTAATTTGGGCGTCTTCAAGTACAGATTTGACAACAAAATGGTTTGAACGGACATAGAACTACTCGAATTACACAAGATGAAGGAAGGGGTAGTAAAAAGGGGGCATATTACGGTGCTGGCTGTAATGGACAGTGCTTTTTGTGACTAACATTCCAGGAAAGTGTGCAATATTTACGAAATGTTGAGAACGATCTCTACCATTGAAGACGAGTAGGCCTTTTAAGAAAAATAGTGCTTTAGTGATGAGTAGGGTTAGTGGAGTCTGATACTACCAAGGAATTACCACATAGTACTTTGAAGAATTTACTGCCAATGGGCTTCTCATCTAAAGAAACTACCTGCTAGTATAAGTTATTAGAAATTGATATAATCTACTCCATCAAAAAAAATTGACTGAGAGAATTAAAAGAAGAAATGCAACAGGATAATAGATAACTCGGTCCAAGAAAGAAAGAGGGATCTAGAAAGAAGAACAAGTATTTAAAATAAAGCAGACTAAGAGTGAATCAAAAGAAAGAGTAAATTAGGGAGTAAAAGAGAGAGAACAAAGAAACACTAAAAGAGCAATAAAATAAATAAATAAAATAAACAGAGAGTAAAAGGAAACCAACGAATAGTAGGAACAAAAAAATTTTTTTAAATATTTGCATGCAATTATAAAAAAGAGGAAAAGGAGGACACAAAAAAATTTGGAGGGATGAGAAATAGGAAAGGAAAATCACTTAATTCATGAATAAAAAATTATCCAAAGTAACAGCGTTAAATATTGCATTAACATGGAACGAGAGTAGAGAAGTAGAAAATGTGAGATGAAGAAAGAGAAAAATATACGAGAACAAGAGAAAGAAAATCAGAAACCAAACACGAAGAGAGAATACGAAACCAAGAGTAGAGAAGAAGAACCAGAGACCAAGAACAAAGGCAGAGAAAATAAAAGCCAGAAGTAGAAAGAGTGAGAGAAACTTCCGAAGCATCCACAAAAAAGTTCCAGAACAGGTCAAGTCCCTCTCCTTCCCCAACCAAACGTAAACAAAAAGGAGCTTTTAGCTTTGTCTTAGAAAACCATAACCGGTTTCTTAAGGACCTTCAGCCGGACAAAAAACCCCTGAGTGAGTGTCTCCTCCCGTTTACCATCCCCTCCCCAACACCTCCTCAATAATCCTTTTCTCCATTTCAGCAGTGAACGTGTTTCAGCATACCCATAAATTTATATAAGCAAATAATAAGCAAAAAGATTTAAAAGCCTTCGGGGAGAGAAGCAGGAGAAGGAAGGAGAGGATGGAGGAAGAGGGCGAGAGTGACATGGGATGAAGAAGTCTTTTCATCATTTTCCCGGAGAAAACGTTAAAATCTGACGAGCGAAAACAGTCAGAATTTCCAAAATTTTTGATTTTAACATGCTTCTCCACTTCACCCTCTAACCCTCAACCCCCAACCACCATCCCCCTTCCTCACCCTAGTCCTCCACGGAAACTTTCAGATGAAATTTCCAACTGGGAAACAATAAATTTTCCGACTCAATTTAAATTTATACAATATAAAGATAAATAATATTAAACATTTCGGAAAATGAAACAACGACTTTAACTCTTGTCTGTACGTTCGTCTGTCTGTCTTCCCTCCCTGTACCCTCTCCCTCCCCCCAATCACCCTTGTCCTTGTCTTCCATCATTGTTTCGTTGTTTCATTTCGTCATTCCGCTTCTCGTGCTCCCAGTCAAACTTTTGAAATGTTCGTTTCGGATTTTAGGTCGTCGTTACATATTTAATAGTTGGCAGTCATTAAGTGTCGTGTTGGCAGACCTGTATATTATTAATATGGTTGTGTCATGTCGTGTTTTTTGGTTTTCTCCGTATCCGCTTTCTATGAATTTTGTACTTACGATCCTCCCTCATTTTTCCCTTTTCATAGTGAACCCTTTTCCTTTCCGTGAGTTCCTTCATTATGCTTGTCCCTTGTATTTTCCATGAATTCATTTCGCAACTAATGCACACTTTCATGGAAGAATTTGTTTCACGAACGTTTCAGGTCTTCTGGAGGTATTCATTTAAAAAATATTGCACACCCAGGCCAGATTCATTTCATAAATGTTACACACTCATTATTAATCATCAACTCATTTACTTTTTCTCAGTGTCGCGTTGTTGCAAGTTTCTAAATATCATTCCTATTTGCTTTAGATCTTCATCTGTTCCCCAAAACTATATCACCCTTGTCTTATTTAAAAAGTACTGCAATGTTCTGTGAATCAATCTTCAAGGGTTGTTAGAGAAAAAACCGCGTTTTCGAGAGTTTTGTTGCTCTTAGCTTTTCGTTGTGACGCTCCTTGATTGTCCGGGCCGGAATACCTTACTGGTGGGAGCTCCATTGTTGACACTTGTACGCGAAAAGGTAAGTTTGAGAAAACCGCACTTGAGAACAACACTAATGTGAATGTACGAATGTAAATCACGAATTGAGAATAACCGAATGAGTGAGAAAAACGTGAAAACCTAAACTGTATTGAGAAAAACCTTATAACGAGGTCTATTGTGCTCAGATGTCTGTTTAAGGTAAGCTTTCTGTATGTCAGCCCCTGATGATCTGGACAGGTGCTCGTAAATCTTACTGTTGGGTTCGCACTCCCTTGGCAGAATGCAGGATTTTCCTTTGCACTGTCATATACTCGAATTAGCCACTTCCGGTTATTTTTCCCTCCACTTTCTAACTTCATTAGTCATTTCCTTAATGAAATCATTTTTACTAACTTTTTGCCTTAAGTTTTCTTTTTAAAACGTTTGTCTTTTTCCCTCCAACCCTTGTTAAATTCCTTTGAACAAATTTTGCAAACTAAAAACCTTTGAGTATTTCCCACAGAACTTACAAGTCAGAACCCAGCCTCTTCCCGCTGTGATCTTTTAATTTGAGAAACAAAAAAGACGTCAGGAAAAAGGGAGAAAAAATCAATCACCGAGACAAATTGACAATCGTTTTTGGAGAAGTGAGAGAGAATTTGAAGTAACTTTAATTGAGCTTAGTGTCAGAATAAAAGAGAAGGAAGAATGAGACCAACAGCGGGAGAAAAATCAGAGCACAAAAGAACGGGTTTGCAAAAGGAAAGAAGTAACAGGAATAAGTCGACCGGAAACATCATCGCCACTGACGTCGTCGTCGTCGTCGTCGTAATATTAAGGCCACGTTCCGCGGAAACAGTAACTGTAATTTCAAGAGAAAATTTCGGGGCTTTTGTAAATGATTAATAACGAGTCTTTTTCCTCTCCTTCTAACCAACAGCAGAAAGAAGTGATGAGGAGGAGGAAGAGGGAGGTTGCTGGTGGCTGGTGCTTCTGCATTGTTTTACTTTTCAGAATGCGTTCCAACATTTTTGGCTTTCTCACAGAGTTGACTTTTCTTTGGCACAATTAAAATTGTTTGCCCTTTTTCTCCACGTTCTTCCTCCTCCTTCATTTCCTTCCGCTTTCCCTCGCTTTTCCTTCTCAGACTTTATATTTTACATTTCCAACCGAATTTCCCTCCGCCAGAAACCCTGATGGAGGGAAAAAAGAGAAAAATGTGTTCTATCGTCCCAAGTATTAAAATTAAAGAGAAGGAAATTAAAATTTTCTTTTTTTTGGCAGTGTTGAGAAAAGGTGGTGGAAGGAGGAGAACCGTTTCCGGGTGGAAAAACCCGCCTAATTGAAACGCTCAGAGTGCGTTTTCCTTTCCCAACCTTTAAACTGTTTAACTGTTGAATTATTAATCCGCGATTTCGGTTTTTATTTCATTTGCCCCCAAAAACTCCGGTTCACTGCCTGGAAGCCATGTTTCTCCAATTCTTACTCTCATCGACAGAAACGCTTTATTTTTAATTAAAATAATATTTCCTTCCTTCGTTTCCTATTTCCGCTCAGTTTCCCGACCTTCGAGGGATAAGGGAAGCAAATAAGTTAATTGAGTTCGATTAAACCGGTAGAAAAGGTTTCCCGTCTTTCTCAACGTATTTCTTTTGTTGGTTTTGACCTTTTGATCACGATTTTTTCTCGTAGTCAAACTCTAAACCAACTCCTGAGTGAGTTTTCCTGTCTGGAAGTAACACCATTTCGTTTGAGGTTAAAACAAAAAACTTTTTTTTTCTTCAAATTAACACCGAGTTTCTAAACCAGTGATTTTACGAGGGTTTTGGAATTTGTCACTGATCGATCTGTCGCTGAGCTTTCGTGACTCTCTGTTTTGATCTGTTCTAGGTTTTTATTTTATCTGTCGTACTCCAAGCTTTCTTGGCCTTTTTCTCTGTCGTAAACCCCTTATCACCTCTCCATGGGGTGTCTCCTTAACGTGGCGGGAAGGTTTGAGAATCCCAATAACCAGTGAGGTATACTAACGGGAGCTTAGACTCCTGGTAGAACCATTAACTAGACAGGTAAAAGGGTAGAAACCAGACAAAGTATAACCAACCGGTCCTCCAGATTGGGAACTGAACGTAGGACGAACGACCCTAGCCTGCAAAAAAATATTGCGAAGTTCCCAGGGAAGGACAAAGCCTCTAAATGGCTGTAATGATGATGATGATGAGATCCGTTATCACCCCGTATCATAAACATCTCCTCCTGCAGTTGATGAACAGCCGCGAATCTATAAACATGAATTCAAAAGAACTCCATCGTTAATTTTCTAAAATGGACTTACATGAGAAACTCATTTTTATTTTAACTATTCAGATGAATCATGCACTTCAATATCTTCAGTGATAATAAACACCTGGCGAATAATCCTGAGGGACTAGATAGTTAGTGAAGGATTTTAAACATGTATCTGCGCTCATGGTTCTAAATAGTTTTACAAGCTCAGCGATAATTTGGTAGAAACCTTCTTAGTTGGCGTTAGTTTAAATAAAATATCTGGTGTAACACTCGTGAATAAAGATTTTTAAACGTTATAAAAGACTGAACCAAACGTTTGGCAAACTTGAAGATGTTGGCATTTTTGGTACTGGAGCTGAACTGAATTTGAGGTTAGGACTTAGGTTTATGTCAGAAAGAAAAGAAATTTTTCAATATATAAGGTATTAAATTAGGGGTAAGAAAACATCAGGCTTGGTGGGCAGGCTAATTAGGGCAGGTGAAAGAAAGGTTTGAAATGTGAATCAGTGGTGAATCACATTTACAAAGCCAAAGCTGTTAGTATCAGTTTTTTAGTTAATATCAGTTTCAATGCTTGTTAGAAATTTACCAAGAATGCTAGCCGTCAGAATCTCGGCGTATCTGAGCATGCCATTTTCATATAGCTCTCTGGACTTTTCCTAATGCTATTCAGTTGTCTGTGAACGACCTAATTATCTATTACAATCGATATTCGGAAAATAAAAAGTTCAGTAAAAAAAACATGACTGTTTTTTCTCCACTTCACTGTCCCTTCCATTTTTCGTTCCTTCTTTGAGTGCTTCCTTGATGAGACAACCGTGATGTTCTTTCATCTGTCGGTCAACTAAATTAAGGAAAATTTTGGGTCTCTTTCTATCCCCCCCTTCCCTCCTTTCTCTCGTACCTTCCGCATAGTTAACTCCTTAACCTGGTGAATCGCTGTCGCAAAAAGACAATTAATTAACATTTCCCAATTATAATGAGCGAGAGGTTCCTCGGCGCTTATTTCCTTTCGGAACAAGATTACAATTTCGGTGAGTAAACCCTCTTTGTATTGATTCTTTCCAAATTTAAATTTGAAGAAAGACAAAAAATGATTTCCCAAGAATCTTTTCAAATAAAAAATTGAAGATCACAAACGAACACGCAAATCGAAACCTCAAAAACCTGATAAATTAAATCTAAAACCTTCAAATCCCGAAGGATTGATCTTGAAACTCTAAAGCGGGTCTTTTCATCTCCTCGCCCAGAAAAGTTAATTCTGACGACGGAGAGAAGTCTCTCCGGAGGAAAACATAGTTTAAGAAAAGGACAAACAAACGGACTAATAACGAAGCGACCCTGAAATCAAAAGTTTTCTGGAAGAGTAAGAGGAAGCCATTTTTTTTTTGAGTTGATGCGAAACACACTTTGCTTCCGGTTTGGAGGAAACAAAAAAAAAAAGGAAAACTGGGCCCGAAATGGCGTCCAATGATTTCATGTTGGGGAAATTAATGGGAGAAAGTTGTTCGTCCGTGACTTCATACCTCCGGTGATTTCACAGTCCGTTATTGATTACGTTGGAAACCAGAACGGATAGATAATCGAATAGATAATATTGTTGACCAAAAAAAAATTCGGTGAGGGAAAGAGAAAGCCCGCATGGAAGAAGAAAAGAAAAAAAATTCAGCAGAAGAGTTGACTGTAACGATTTTTTGTCTTTCCTGTGGGGAAACTTTTCTCTGGGAAACATGGCGTTAAAATTTTCCTTAAAGGCGGTGAAATATCTAATTTTTCGGGGGCAGAATTTTTAACTTAAAAATTTGTAGCAAAAAAGCCGCCCAACAGCTGACTCAGCTTAGAAAGACCCGATAATTAACCTGAAAAAAGGTTTAAAGACAAACAATTTCTTCGTGAAGCGATGGCGTGTTTAGGACTAATTATCTCGTTTTCTTTCTTTCTTTCTTTTTTCTTTGCACCCGTGAAAGTGAGGGAGGTGGGTGAGGAGAAAGATTGAAAGTAAGCGATAGAAGTAACGAAAAAGGAAAGCTGCGGGAGAGAGTGGGGGTAGAGCTGATTAATTTCCACCTGGACCGTCTGAAGAAGTTTGTTCAATTAAGACAGGACTTAACATTCATTTTGTTCGAGAGGAGAAGGTAGGTGGAAGGGTGATAATGGTTATAAGGAAATGTAATTAGACGTATACAACAGCGATAAGCTGAGTTTTATTTTTGAGCTGGCTGGTGGGTCACTACACCGTGATTATTTTGGAGCAGTTTTCAGTTTTAAAGATGAAGCTTTCGTTTTTGTCTCTTCTGCTTCTTGTTTTTCCCCTCCTCCTTACTCTATTCCTCTCGTAACTTTTTTACTTTATACTCTTTCTTCTACACTCTTATTAAGATATACCATTTGGTTACCATCATATTTTCGTTCGCCTTCCCCCCCCCTCCGGTCACACTCATCTTCATTTATTAACCTATCATAATACAGCAGACATCTCGTTTGTGGTGCCACATCTACTTGTTTTAACTACTTTCTCTCAATTCCCTGTAATCCTAGAACAACGATGCCGAATCTTTCCGATCTTTATTCAAAAATGAATCGAAATTTGTTAAGCTCAAGAGTCATTGTATCAATGACGACATGGTGAAGTGATGGAAATCAACATGGAAGTGAGAGAAAAGTTAGCTTTGTGCAATTTTCACTTTTTAAGTCTTCTAAAAATGTTTAAGGTTTCTTTTTGTCACACAACTTTTACTTTGTCAGCGTTTAATAAGTCAAAAAAGCTGGCAATTGTGAAGATATAAGTCATTTAGAAGGCGCTCTCGAGTCAAGAGATGACAATAAACCAGGGGTCATTGACAGAAAATTATCTAGTTTTCTTACAACAAAATATGTTCTGAATTATCGTTTATAGTTTATTTATTTACATATCATTTAATCATATATTAAAAAAAATATAAATATAAAAATAAATAAAAATAAAAATATAAATTTGTGATTTAGGTTCATTTATTTAATTAAGGTGAATGTTTTGTTTATTTTGTATCTATTCGCATTTTATTTATTTATCGCTCTATCTATTAAATTGTCGGTTATCTCCTCGCTGGTATGTTTATTCTAACATTAGCCATTTCGTGGTTTATCGTCTATTTATTTATTTATTTGGTAAGATGGTTGCTTTTTTGGTTCACTGTTGTTATTAGCTTAGTTTGTATAAAACAGGTTATTGTAAATAACCCGTAAAAGGTACACAATTGCAATATATTACAATTATTATTTACTCCTACAGTCATATATACAGTGATTTATTATAAGTATTTAATACTAGGACTAATGTACTATTACCTTACCCTCAGATCACCACAGAGATTATACACAAGCTTCAACAAAAAAAATTGTCAAGGTTTAGTCGTACGTGATTAGGTACATCTCTTCTTTCCGAAACCTTTTTTGTTACGTCTCTCAGGAGCTATATAACTTACGGAAAAAGGTTGAAACCGAGGAAGGAAAAAGAGAAAAGCAAAAAAGCGAAAAAAATCATGATCTCTATAAACATCTTCATGACGTGTCAACATTCCCGTGTGAGGCAGTTATGTTCCTTTGAGATGGCCACTGTTCTTGTCCTTTTATAGAAAGACATCCCGCCTACTCCCGCCCCCCAAAAAAAAATTCTATTTTGTAATTAGGACGAACCCGGAAACTACACCTGAGAGCCCTTTTTGTCCTCCCACGGGTAATTTTGTCGTTGGAAATAAAATCCAACTCGTGACCTTTATCCCGACCTTTACTCCGATTTCTTTCACTTCCAAACAACGAGTGATGAAGTCATTTGTGCCCTCGTCCGAGATGATTCCCTCACACCGCGTAAAAAAAACCTTTTCCCTGACTTTTTCTATCTCTAACTGTATCATACATTTTCATTTTAACATTTTCACTTTTAATAAAGGCAGGGTGACGACGACGACGACGACGGCAAACACGTAAACATGTTTCTCCTTTGAAAGTTGGAGCAATTTCAAAATTTTTCTTTTATTTTTGCTGTTGCTGTTGTTTCCTTTTCAAGTTTTCGTTATTAGTTTTTCTTGTTTTAATTTCTTTTTAATTACGAACAACACTCTCTCATCAAGTTGTCTTCCACTTTTAAAATCACCAGGTTTTCTCTTCCGCCTTTTCTTTCTTTCTTTCTTCTCTCCGTCTCCAAAGTTCATCGACATTACAAAGTTTTTAATTTTTCCGCTTGTGTTTCTGTTTCTGCCTCAGCTAGCACTTAAACGAATTTAATTTTCTATTTTAAATTTCGCTCATTTTTTATTCGAAAATTTAAGAAAAATGAGCCAGAGGGTTGTGATAGCTTTGGTAACTATGTCAGTTTATGTGGAGTCTTTGGTAGAATATAATTCTCCTTTTACGAAGATATTTTATATATAATATAGATAATGTTTATTGATTGGAATCGCTCGTCTAGAGAGGGATTGTAGCAAGTTATGTTTTACAGTTCAGACACAAGCAAGAAGAAGAAAAGGAAAGGATTTTACAGAATAACTGACCACTTAGTTTGAAAATGTTGTAGTGGAAGTACTGATGTTTCGACATGTTTGAAAATCCTCATATTGTATACATTCGTACAGACTTTATTTCAAAAGTAATGCACACTTTCTTTAAAGATGTGTTCAAGAATATTGCACATTCTGCGGGAGCTGTGGTGTAGTGTTTTAAGTACCAGACTAAGAAGTTATAATTGCTAATCTCAATTCTTCTCCTGTATCCTGTTATACCCAATAAAGGGTGAAAAAAACAGGATTAAAACTCAACTGTAACTATTAATATAATTATAATAATGCACATTCTCACTGAGTATTCAGTTTTTATTTGTTCATCTTCCCATCTTCGTTGTTTAACTCTTCGAGTGCGAAGGTGTCCTAAGGAGGAAAATCCTGTCAAGATCAAACTCTCAGTCATTCAAGATGCCTTTAAGAGATGTAAAATAAACTTGCACATAGAAGGTTTTGTGTGAGTCGAAAAGGAAGCAAGTTTTCAAAAGCCAGGGAATCCGGGGGAGAATCGAGGATTCCTTGAACTTTCATTCAGTCTAATTTTTCGTTTCATAGTTACCACTCGCGTTAAGTCTGAATTTCCGCTTCAGAGTTACTACTCGCTTTAAGTTTGATTAATTTTCGCTTCACCGCTAGGTTTTTATTTTCGCTTTAGTGTTTCGTGCGCTTTGAGTTTTTAGTCGCTTTGAAGTTTTCGCTCGCCTTTAGCTTTGTTATTGCTTTGAGTCATAATTCGCTTTGGTTATATTTCGCTGTTGGAGTTCTATGACTATTTAAGTAAGGGGTTCTTTCCTTGATTCCCTTACCCTTTCCTTATTCCATAAACATTTGGGGTTTGGGAATATTGTTTCTAAAACAGGAAAAGAGACTTCAACAAATGGTAAAGCAAAATTCTTGTTTTATCAACAGGTCCTTCGATCCGGAGTTGCCGGAGTTTTTGAGTATCATTTCTGATTAATTCTTTGTTAGTTCTTTGAACCGGATTAGCCGGCAGAAGATTTCTAAACAAGAGAGGATAGTCATATTCCTCCAAAAATTTGACTTAATAGGCATATTATTCAAAATAAAAACTATACTATAATAATTATTTATTTAGTATCGTTTCGTGATAGTTTGATAATGCATGTTTGAAGGGCGTGTTTTATTAAGGATTAGTAAAACCTGTGACAAGTATTACTCTTTCAACAGACTGAAACACACCTACACATGACAGGTACTTCTTCCTTTGTCTTCTCTAAAAACAATAACCCTCAGTCCTCTCCAACCAACATTTTATACCACTCCAATCGTACCCACTTAAACTTCATTGGTCCATTCCCAGAAATCATCTCTTCCTATAGGCTATTCATCTATCCGGCCCCTACCTGGCGACTATAAACACAACCGCATTTTGAGTGTAATTATCATTATTATATCAAAGATACAACATGTTACGGTATATTCTGAACGACAATTTAGGAAGATTTATACAAGAAAGACTTGATATCCTACACATTCAGAAAAGATGAGCCAATTAGATTTGGAGTAGGAAAAGAGAAATGTTTACTTCCTCCTCCTCTTTCTCTACTTCTCTCTCTCAAAATGTTTTTTTTATTTCTAGAAAAAGAGAGTTTTCCCCGTTCTCCTTGTTTTAAACTTTTCGAACACACCTTCCTTTATCAGTAAAACACATATTTTATAACGAAAAAAAATAAAAATCATTAAAACTTTGTTACTGCTGTTTTTTCCGACTGAGACGCGGCGGGAGATTTCCACGGGAAAAGAAAGAGAGAGAGAGAGAGAGAGAAAACAAAAATTTTTTTTTTGAATAAAATAGAATTTTTTATGGCGCACTGACAAAGAGAAGAGAAAACGTCGTTTTCTTGCTTCTTGCTCCGGTAATTTTTGAGAGGAGGAAGAACAAGAGGATTCCAAAAGTCTTCTTTCTCTCTCTTTCTCTCTCCCAGCTCTCCTTCCGCTTTTCACCTCCATTCTCTAAGCTCATGCTGGAAACTCTTGGGAATTTTTTTGTTTTTTGTTTTTACGACTTCCGAGTACGTGAATTCGGGGGGAAAAGTTTTTCAAGGCCTTAAAGAGATGAAAGGCAAACAGAAATAGATTCAAGGTGTGAAAAAAATACAAATTAAAGATGGAGGAAGGCTTGATACTTTAAGGACAACAACAAACAAAAGGGAAAGGAGGCAGACGGGGAGATGAGAAGAAGAGTTGGTACAGAAAAGCTTGGGATCGACAACGATGGAGCACCGTGGAAGAAAGAAGTCTGTATCCTTCAGCGGTTGACTTCAATAATGCGGTTTAGAATATAATATAACAATAAACAAATATACTTCTACACTTTTCAGTGCCAAAGTAAGCGTTGATTAGTTGACAGAGTGTCAGTGTAAAGTGTGGCAGAATAACGTAGCAGCTAACAGTCATATTATTCTGTTATTACATTGTATCAGTCATATCATATACTGTTATTACATGGTCATGTGGCCAGTTAAATTAATATTAATAGGTCTTCCGGAAAGTTCGGTCTGTTTTTAGATTATGACAAAAGTATACATTTATCATAGTTTAAACATTCTTTGTCGAATAATATAATGGTCATAATTATTTATGATTTGTTTGTATTGGCAATGTCCGATGTTGAAAATTGGAATTAAAGGAAAAATACTTTGATGCCAAGTAATGTGTTCGATTGTTTCGGTTTTCGTTTTTCTTTTTGTATCGTGTTGAAACAATCAGATGTTTTTGTGTTTTTATTCGGTCGTTTGTTAACAGGTCATTCGTACAAATCAAAATTAAAATGTATATGTAAAATTAAATAATTTAGTTCATTTTCTTGAGAAAATCTTGCATTTAACAATACGTAAAAACAGTAGTTGGTAGTATTCACATTCATTCAAAAACATCCGACGTTGTCAAAAAATGGTTTTACACTAACATCATATTGACAGCATCGTTGTCAATTAAAGACGGTCACACAGAGCGAGACTCATTAGAAATATTAAAACCATCCAGTTGAAATTTAACGAACCATCTACAAGTTTTATGAGAAACTGAATTACCCACTTATTCTGTACTATTTCTATCTTACTGAAATTCGTACAGAATACAGTGACTTAAATGGCTTCAAATCTATCAATCAGATAATCCGTTCTCAGTTAATACTAACATCCAATACTACCTTCGTTTTAGTTCAATTGCCAGGCCAGTATATATACAGTCAGTGGCAAAACGAGAAAACCAAAAATAGTTTCGGTCCTAGATTTTGAAAATTTTTGAGACTCCATCTATCTCTTCGGGAGTACAATTTGCTGTACAGAGAAATGTGGGTGTGGCGGGCTTCGTTCAAATTCTAAGGCTTCAGGCGTTCTCTCTCTCTTTCGCCAATTAAATTTACTTCTTGTAGGCTTTCATCCCTTTAAATACTCCCCTAATTAAGACCTTTGTTTCACTCCTTGAATCTTCCCTTAATTCGCGTATCGATCCTGCTGTCGACTATTTTCCAAACCTTTTTTTCTCTTTCCTCGAGGTCTCTTCGAAACCTCTGCAACCGTTCTTTTGTCTGGAGGAACGGAGCTCTCATACTGAATTTTTTTTTTAGGAAGGCGGGAGTCGTTTATTGGTGGAGGTGGAAAGGAAACAAGCAGATGGAACTGGAGTAGGCTGTGCGAAATGGGTGTTCCGTCGTGCCAGGTGTAGCGGCTCTTTTATTGACTCTTGTTCTTGTCTCTATACCTTTGAGTTCCCACAATTTTATTACATGATTCAATTGTTCCAAGTCTCAAAGTCAAAAAAAAATCATTTTTCCTGTATTTTTAATTTATTTTTCTTTTTCCTCTTAAAGGCTCTAACTTGTCTTTTGGATGTATTACTCCAATCACTAAACAGTTCGTTAACTTTTTTTACCTCAAGTGATTTTTAATGTTTCCTATGTCACCTCTTTTGTCTTTTCTAGTGTGGCGTCATCGAGCAGAGAGCTCCGCTTCTTTTCTTTCCATCAAAAACAACCCTCGGTCCTTTCCTATCAATATTTTATATCACTCCATTCATTACCGTCCTAAACCTCATTGGTTCTTTCCCAAAAACCCTCTCTTTTTATAGGCTATCTATCCGTCCGGTTCTTACCCGGTGATCATAAATACAATATATTATAGCATAATCGTGTTTGCGTCTCTTTCACTGAGAGGCGCAGGAAGGGAGCGAACCGAGTTCGCGGAACGTTCGCAAGGCGGACAGGTTCGCTCCTGCCGAAAAGCGAGGGGAAATTTTTCCTGGGATCCTCAGTGTCACTCATGTGCTCTTGGAGCCTCATGCTAACGCTCGAAAAGTTAAGTCTCGTGTATGTTCTCATTGAATAGAGTCTCATTCAAACTCTCGGATAGTAAAGTCTCGTTCAAGTGCTCCTTCAGAAATGTCTCTTCCACGCTTTTGTATTCAAAACTCGTTCACGTGCTCGGACGGTAGGTATTAAAAGTGTCATTCAGGTTCTCAAAAAGAAAAGTCTCGTTGACATTCTAGGACGTGCCAATTTACGTACATCATTACCCTCAGTTTAAACGTCCGGATAACGGTAAGCTGTTCGGGGTTCCTTTCTCTCCCGTCCTCTCCCCCCTTTCAGCTGCCAGGCCATACCAGGACTACTAAGGGTACGTCTCATTTTTAATCATCACATCTCAGCTGGATCGTGAACCAGCAACCGCGAAGTTGCACTAGTCCGCAACAATTCGAAACGATGATTTATGAAGATTTGTACAAGAACGTCTATGAATACCAGAGTTGCACTAGTCCCCTACGATGATTTATGAAGATTTGTACAAGAACGTCTATATACAGAGTCATACCCTACGTCAGATTATAAACTTTTTGTCTACTAATTTCTCACTAAAATTTTATTAAATCTCATCATCAAGAATCACTATGGCGGCTCACGCATCCGATTAAACTAAGCTAAAGACTAACTAAAATGTAAGTTCAACACTTGTAGCATTGTTATTGTGGTCAGATTTTATTAGTTTTAACTCAAAAGTAAAGATGTCCTAAGCCTAAACGATAGTGCTCGCAAGGGATGACGTGGGCTACAGAACAAACTAAATCACACAAAATTGTGGAAGGGGAGAGAATATGAAAGTTTTGCAATTGACTCGATCATTTTCATTTCCGGTTCGAAAATAATTTCAACAAAAGCCCCCGCGTTCGTGTCAACCGCACATCAAATAACTTTTCGTCGAGGTAATGGATGCAGAGACAGGTTGGAACTTGTACGCGATGACGTGTCTGACTGAAGGATTTGCCCTGCGAAACTATGATAGTGAATCCGAATAACTTTGCAAAATAAATGATCCTTCTAAGGACGTCCATTAGAGAAAATGTAAACGAAGGGTTTGCTGTTGTCCTGAAGGGAGATTCCCGAAGGCAAATTCTGGAAATTTGGAAAGCTGGAGAAGGGCAGGCAATCGAATCAAACGCGA
Source organism: Columbicola columbae (assembly GCA_016920875.1). Classification (NCBI taxonomy): domain Eukaryota; kingdom Metazoa; phylum Arthropoda; class Insecta; order Psocodea; family Philopteridae; genus Columbicola; species Columbicola columbae. The sequence goes on along the minus strand of JADMLL010000003.1, from coordinate 17,021,167 downwards.
TAACGAAACCGTGTCTCATATTATTTGCAGTCTAACCGTTTTCAAGTCTGTTTGTCTTTCATCCTTTTTAGCCTCCCTTACTTCCTCCCACCCCTTTTCTTCTCTATCTCTGTTTCATTCCCTACATTTCTTTCCCCGAAATGACTTCGCTCTGGCCTCAAGATGAGTGAAGATTGAAGTTGGAAGGCTCCGGGGATTTTAAGACTTTATTTATCGACACACACTTAGAGGTGTTTGCGATTTGATGTATCGTTTGGTTTTGGGAAGCCACCTCTCCGTTATGGTTTAACTCGATCTAACGCCTCCATCGTCTGTTGAAAACTTGCCTACAATTTAGACCAGAAAAATATTTTAGAGAAATACCTCCGGTCTTTACCCTCCCAAAATTCTTTTCCATCCAATTACTTAAACTTCAAACAGCAACAGTTATGGTGTTTTGTTGTACTGGTGCTGGTGTTTTTGTTTGAGTCTAAGCGTATTCGATCCCAAATTAAAAAAAATTTTTTTTGCATTATACCATTCTTCTGCGAAAATCTTATAATAAAAATTTTAAGTGCCTTCTAACTGAGAGCCAAAAGCTTAGTTAATTCAAGCTATTCGAAACGAGTAATTTCTATTTCAGGGCCGAATTAAAAATAATAACTGCACATCCTTCCATCTCAAACCTATTCACCCTCTCTGCATATCTTCTCGAAAGCTCTTCTTCTAGCTAATCAGTACTCTTCTCCTCCTTCATGTCAGAAACCGTGAGAAACCATAATAGACTTTAAAAGTTTTGGTCTAATTACACTTTCAAATATAAAATCCGAGTTAAAAGGTTTTTGATCGCTTCGCTTCATTCGGAACACAAACAAAACAAAACAAAAAAAAGATTTACGGTTTTCGGCTTTTAGGTTTGTTCGATGACGTAATAAAAGAACCGGAAATTGCAAATCGGAAAGAAAAAAAGCTTAACTACAACAACAAAAATAACTGAAAACTTTTTTTATACTGTTAAAAATAGCGGTTGGTGGAGGTGAATAACAGAAAAACGAAGGAGAGGGTTTGAGAGAGAGAAGAGAAAGTCGGACTCTCGTGAGGTATTGTAAGCACTTTCCCAAATTAGATTTATTTAGCCAAGACGAAGACGGGTTTTCCGGATAAAAACAAGAAAAAGAAAAGAAAACGAAAAGTTAAAAAGGGTGCGCCTAGCTAAAAAACAGTTTCCAGTTTCGTTTGGCCACAACAAAAGGCAAAAATGGGAGAGGGGGTAAAGCGGTTACTCGACGCAAAGCTTATTTCCCTGAAGAATTTTCCCAGAGACTGACGTTCATAAATCAGTGAGGGAAAATGAATGAAAAGCTTCAAGACTGCACGCTGAATCCGAAATTTGCTATCAGGCTAACTTGTATCCTCCTTCCTTAATCGATAAATTTTCTCTTCTCATACTCAAATTAAAAATCCTGTCGGTTAGAGTATCTACTCTAAGTTGTTCTTGACACAGTCACTATATGAAGCGGTGTTAAAGAAACCAAAGAATAAAAAGAAGGTTGGTAGCAGAAGAAATAGTAAAAGCCGGAATCAGTTTCAAAAAGACAACGAAAGAGACAGAAAAAGATGGGGAAGGGTGGGGGTGGAAGTGGAGGAGAGAGGAAGAAAAAGAAGAAAAAGCTTTCAAGCAGGTGAAATTGACGACAGAAATCAGGTCACGAAGTGGAAATTTTCAAAATCATTTAAAACCCTAGAGGGTTCAGTTACCTCTTCCACTCTCAATAAAAGACACCTGATCAAGCTTTCGACGAAAGAAAGATGGCAGTAAAAGGGATTGGGACACCCCCCTTCCGCCCAGGACGAGGAGGTTAAACGTCGCGAAGAGCAATTAGCTTTCGCAAAAACCTGGTCCTCTAACATAGTCTGACTAATACAATAATTAAATTTGAAAGCTTTTTTTCTTTTCTCTCGAGGAGAGGAATGCACGGAGAAACAAATTCCATCAAAACGGAGAGCTTTGAAAGCGGCGGTAATAATTTACGATTTTCCTTTTCTGCTGTAAAGTTGGCCCCCTTTGAATGAGCAGGAGAGGAGCGGGTGGGGAAAAAACGGGAATTAGTGAGACCCGAGAAAGAGCAAAAGCTTCAAGGAAGAGAGATGGGGTGTAGGTGAATCGGGAAGTGTAGAGGAAAGGGTTTTGAAAAAGGAAGAAGAAGAAGAGAAGAAAAAAGTGGAGCTTATGACTCCCTTTAGCTGAAGACAGGGAAAGAAAATTAATTAGACGTAATTTGAATTTATATCAAAAAGCAAGTTCAGGTAAAGTTTACATTCTCTGATTTTATTATTTTAAAAGCTTTATCTTTCCGGGAAAACAAAGTTCCGTTGTAACTTGACGAACTTTTCAATTTGATTACATTAAGATTTCTCTCGATCATTTCCACGTGATCGAGTTTGGGTCAGTTGCTGTCGTAGTTGTTTCTTTTTGCTCCTCTTGTCGACGGTCGTTGGGCTTCACTGCTTTCGACTCTTCTCCATCTCTCTCTCTCTCTCTACTTTTCCCGTCTTTTTTTGTTATTTCCCATTTTTTGAATGCGTTTCGTTCTTTTTTTTTGTATCACATATCAATATTATTTGTATCGTTTGTTCAAATGTCGCAAATTATGAGAATTTATGATAACATTGTAAAATGACCCATTAACACAAGAGATAAGTTCTATTTTTAGAGACACCTGTTTGACCGGATGAGTCATTCAAGAAAGAACAAAATTTGAACCTTTAAAGGTATAAGTAATGAACATTACATTACTGGAGCACAGTATTAATAAATAGCTATGGCGTCCGATAAATTACAGTAAAAAGTAGCAAATTGCATTAAATACATATATGTAAGTAGGCCAACTACACAAGTGAGAGCCAAGAAATGGAGGTGGATTGGACACACTCTTCACCGAAGACAAGACTAGATCCCAAAGCAACCCCTCGACAACTGGAGAGTGATGAAGAGGAAGACCTAGGAAGTCGTAGAGGTGAACAATCGAAGAGAAGCTGACTTCAGGAAAGAAAACAGTCTTCAAAAGACCCCGATGGTGATGGACCCTTGTAGACGCCCTATGCGTCCCAGAGGCGTAAAAGAACTGATTTAAATAAAACAAGTAAATAGTAAATAAATTATAATAAATTAATAAATAGTAGCGAAACAACAAATCTAGTTGATTTCCAAATCAATAATATTTTTATATTTTGTCAGAAAGATCTGTAGTGTGGTGGTCATAGCACATGACTGTAGAAGTTATGGCCGTGAATTCAAATCATCTCCCACAAGAATGAGAAACAGGATTAAAATGCAAAACTCACTAACCATGTTGACACATACTAACAAACTATAACAACAAAATCACAACAATACTCAACAGCTCGCTTGGTTTTTCTGTCTCCTACTCCTCTTTACATCGCTCACTTTCAAACTCTAAGGCCCCTGTTACCCCTCTCTCGAAAAATTGCCTTCCACTGCCGGTCGACTGCCTTTATATGAACTATCCTAGATCGGTTCTTCTTTCGGGCAAGTCTCCCATCAGGGAAAATATAATAAAAAACACATATCATCATGAAACTACAGCACACTATTCTTCAAATTTTGTGGTGAACCCATCTCGTCAAAAATCGTCTAAAGGTTTAAAAGTATCATGACTTACATTTCATCAAAGAAAAAGACGAGAAAAAAAGATAGATGAAGAAAGTTCAACAAGAGCTCCATAGTTTAAACAAGAAAAACTGCGAAAAGAAAGAAGAGAGAGAGAGATAGAGAGGAGTCGAAAGTAGTGAAGCCCAATGACCGTCGACGAGAGGAGGAAAAAAAAAGAAATAAGTACGACAGCAACTGACCCAAACTCGATCACGTGGAAATGATCGAGAGAAATCTTAATGTAATCAAATTGAAAAGTTCGTCAAGTTACAACAGAACTTTGTCTTCACGGAAAGATGAAGCATTTAAGGAAGATATCTCCAATAAAAGTTACTCAAAGTGAAAGTATAGTATGAAAGTAAGTATAACCCCGTGCTACCTGTTATCAAATCAATATATATAAATATAATATAAAAAGAAAAGCCTTCCAGAAGAGGGTTTAAAAGACGTAACAAACTGTGTGTCAAACTGTGTTTCTCTTTCCTTTCAACCAGACATCCATTTCTACCGGGAAAAGCGGGGAAGGGGATTAGAAAGCTCATCGTAGCAAAAGTTCACTCACCGTATAAAGATTAAGAGGGAAGAGGATGGGGGGTGGAAAATCTGAAAATCTGATGAAGGCATGTTAAACGGTTATGGATACCCGGGCCATGCACTTAATGAGTTAAATTAATAAGAAAGTGCAGATGAGGGAAAGAAACTTTTGGAAAAGAGCTTTTCTTTTCTTTTTTTCCCGCTTTTTAGGGGATGATTTTGTAATTTCTTCGGGGCAAAGTTTTTTAATTAGACGCAGAATCTTCCGCTTAGTAAAAAAAATTTTTTTTCTAAACTAATTTTCGCAACGGTACACAATTACCAAGCTTGTGTAAACGAGAGGGAGTAGAAGGACGAAGGGATGGAGAGAGGAAGGGAAGGAAATGGCAAAGTGGCCGGGAGAGAGAGAGAGAAAATGAAATGAACTGAGAAAAGAAAATCACAAAAGGGATTCTGAGAAGAAAAAAAAGAAAAGAAAACCTTTTTTTTCTTCCTTCCTTGACGGAGTACCTAAATTTAAAAAGGTCACCGAATGCCTTTTTGACTGTAATTGCCTTCTCTTTTTCGGAAGTGGGGGTAGATGGAGGAATGAAAGTGAAAGGGTTCGGGGTGGTGTTTCCGTTTTATACGACTTCCGTGCACTTTTCCTTCCCCCTTTCTCTTTCTTTTCTCTCTTTTCATTCCGCCTTATGTTCTTTCGATTCGTTTCCGTCCTTTCTTCCGATTCTGGTGGCAGAAAAGGTTTCTTACTTAACTGTTACAGAAACATGTGAAATTGATTTTAAACTTGTATGGCAGTTTTAAGCGACTGTCGTTCACTTTCACCTTTTAGTGTACCTGTTGAAGATTCAACATTATCATTTTGACTTTCTCCAGAAGCAGATATCCACTTCTTTCTTACAGGATGTACTTCACAAAAAAATTTGTATTCCCTAGTTAACTGCCATCTGTTATCCGGAAACAACAGTTACGATAATAACAATCAATAAAATTACATTAAATATAGTTCACTTCCAGTGCCATAAGACTAATGAGTTACCTAAACCAAGTGCTAGTCACGTACTCAAACTCCGCGGCGCGTTTATTCTTAAAGCTTCATCTTTAGCTTCTTTTAATATTAATTACGTTGTATAAGCATTTTATCTAAAATTATCTAAAAAACTATTTATGAGAGACTCTTCAAACCCATAACAGTGCTTGGTTTAAACCCGACTTAGGTCAAAATCTGTTCCTCACCTTTAAAGTTATGTCAGGATATGCACCCAAGCAAAAATTCTGTTTTCGGATAAATTTTTTCTAAACAAACCTTCGTCATCATTAACCGATAATAAAATCTCGTAACATGTTACGAAATCACTTTCTATAAATAACCATCGACGTTAATAAGTCAAAAGACTGATGATTTAAGCCGGATAATATGGATAAGTATGCTAAGGGGATAGATGTAGAGAAGATGGGATGGGGGCGGCAGAAGAAGTAAGATAAAAAAGTGGAAATTTTCGAAGACTAACCAGCGGAAAACTCAAAGAAATAAAGCCGCAAACTCACCCCCGAACAACCCACCCTATCTCCCGTCCGTTCTCCTTCACCATTCCTCCACCTTCTACTTCTTCTTCTTCTCCTTAGTAAATAAGTCCAATCTATTTTCAATCTCATTACCGTTGTTTGGTTTCGTTCCCATTCATCCGCCTTATTCTTTTCTTTTATTTATTACTCGAGGCGCTTTTTTTCTTCCTCTTCCCTCCTTCGAAATGAAGAAAAGAAAGAAAATTGGTCTCAAGGAGAAAAAAAAGATAAAACGAGATTGTGATTAGAGAAGGAGAGAAAAGGCTGGAAGAGGGGTTGACGGGGGGGAGGTAGTTTTCGCCTTTGGAAATTGAAATCGTCGTTGCTGTCGACTATTTCAGAGAATCGCTTCGGTTTTCTTTGATTGTTTTCCTGTTCATCTACCTGTCGAGTCATCAGTTCGCTCTTTATTTGAGTGTGTTCCTTTCGAGGTTCTTTCTAAACAGCTGCACTACAGGGAATTTTCAAAACCCAGCAGGACTAGAGTTAATCCTCTTCTCTCTATTCTTTGTGGCTTCTTTAACCCTTGGGAAAATGTCGGAAATGTTCAAATCGCCTGAGGTTTCCAATATGGCGACGATCATTCCGTCTGTAATTAAGCCTCAGCTCATCCTCCACCCCCACCCCCCCGCGAAATGAAATCGTCTTCGTCTTGTGATTTATTGAACCTCTTAATTAGTTTTTTAGATAATCCGTCACCGAAATTATCCCGCCATCTGGGATTCGCGCTAACCCACCTCTGTCTGTAGGGGTAGGGAGAGGAGGGAGGTTTTGGCAACTTATAAACCCTCCTTTGGGTTTGTTCTTTGACAGTTTTTCAGGTTTTGCCAAAGACACTTTCCAATAGTGGTTTATTATCAATCCAAATAACCATAATTTAACTCAAGAGCCAAAAGATCTTGAGTTAAATGAATCTTTTTTCCGTAGCAGAGTAATTAATTAATGACGATGGGGAAACAAAAACAGAACGTTGGCCATTTTGTATATTTGTAAGCGTAGCGTAGGGTTTCAACTAGCAAGGTAATTTTCAAAATCATTTTCAAAAGCTCAGGTTTTTTAATCCTTCAAGAGTTCATTCATTCATTCATTTATTCCCTCGCTCGTTTTACCTTTTCAACAGAAAGAAAAATATATTTTTTTTGGAGGTAGATGAAAGTAGAAAGAGGGCGGTAGAAGAGCTCAACAAAAGCAAGAACTCGAGCAAAAAAAAGTAAAATTTGAGGGAAAAGCTCAAGTACCGTTCTTAAAGGTACAAAAGGCTTAATTATGCAGAAAGATCGAATCACTCGTACCTATTTAAAAGCTCTCTTCCAAAGAGAACATGCGCCAAAAAAGGAAAACAATTTTAGACGAAGAAGGCGGTGAAAGAGTGGAAGATGGATAAATGACGAATTATAAATTCCTTTTTCAAAAGACCGCGATACATAACAGAAAAACAGCCGTGGAATACACCTTTTTAGACCTCTGATTTTCATCGAGGAAAAGAATATTTTCAAAAGTGGTGAATAGTCTGTCAGACCTCGGTTTTAACGGGTTTTTCCTTTTTTCCTCTTCTCCCTTTCCTCCTTTTCCTGCGTACCCTTGAAATATTAACCGAAGATTTTAATTTGAGGAAGGTGAGGTAAACAAGGAGAGAGAGAGAAAGAGAGGTCCAAGAAAATAATTTTCCTTTTTTCGTCTTCTTCTTTTTCCTTTCCTTCAGATCTTAAATGAAAAGTAAAAAATCGAACCTTTCCTAAGTCAAAAAGGTTCCGCTGACTTTTCATTTCGCTTTTAAGGTGAACGAAGAGGAGGAACGGGATGTTGGGAGAGAGGGGGGGTAAGGGGGGTAAAACTTTGCGTCGTTCAAGTTGGACTTTCTCAGTCACCTTCGACGGGAAAGTAATTAGGAAAAGAGAAAATTTTGATTTTCTTCGCCCTCCTCCTCTGATTTCCATATTTAAGTGACAGGAAGACGGAGGAGAGAGAGGGGAGAGGGGGTGGACGAGAGAGAGAACTTAAAAGCTTTCCTTGAGAATTCTATTTAAACACAATTTTAATTTGGAATTTGAGTTTGTGAGCTCTCGACGATGGATTTCAATTGTAGACTTTTCTGTTTCCGGTAGATCTTTGACTAACACCTGGGATTTTAACTTTTTCAATGTTTATCGACATCGAGAGGAATTTTCTTTCCTTTTTTCTCTTCGCTTTGTTTCGTTTTTTTTTCCTTTTTTCTTTTTTTTTTATTAGTTTCCTTTTTTATCCTCTTCCTGGTGTCGAGTTTTTTTAGTTTTTTGTTATTATTGTTACATTCTGTGTTCTAGAAAGTTTTTTTGTTTTATAGGTTCTGAGTTATTTTTAGAAGTTTTCAAAATGGTGTCGTTGGTGGGTTTTCCGTATGACTACCTTGACTCGTTTTGGCAAAAATTCGTTCCATTTAGCATGCTATTCAGAACTACAATGAACCTCTCGTGACGTATCTTAGATGAATCTGGCGACTAAATCATAGGTGTGTTGACCGGTTTTAAATTTTTAGAAAAATTTGAATGTCAACCTCCTACTACTACAATTCACAGGCGATATGGCTAGATATCAGCTTTGGCCTTTCAAACAATTTTTCGCCGCACGGATCTCTCCCTGACAACCAGCTCCCAGTTCCTAACCCCGAGTTTTTCAACATCTGCTCCCATACCGTTCAGCCAAAGCCAAGCTTTGGGGCGACCGACTGTTCTTCTGGCCCCCGGGACACCAAAACACAGCCTTCCGTTGATTGACCTTCTTTGAAAGTATAAAAACACGAAAAAATCATACTGTAAATCTGAATCATGATTTCGAATGATTAAAAACTCGAATCTGTTAATAATGTTAAAGACAAGGATTCGGGATTTTATTACTGAAGCAAGAGGAAAGATCCCGTTTTTATGTTTATATTATGTTGCAAATCGTTTTCATGTTTTAATATAAAATTCACACCTAAATAAATTATCTCAATATAATTCATTTTTTTGTTCGTTGCTGTCGTCATTTTAATTTTTGCATTCTGTAACGCGAGCCTCATTGAAATGTCAGCGGGGTCATATGCACCCCGCGGATTCCTCCCGATTGCAGGGGTGATGTGTATGAAGGAGAGAGTATACTCTTGCACCTTTGCTATTTACTTTGTAACCGAACGCGGACATCATTTTGAAAGTTTTAACATTGTTAGAGGAATCAAAGAGATCTTTATTATATTACTTTCAAATTTCTCTTTGTCTCTGTCGTCTGCTCACTCACCTTTCTTTCAGTCTTTCACTTCTTCAAAATCGATCCAAAATCAAATTTTGTTTCATTCAATCTTCTTGTTATGTGATTGTCTTACGTAACGATAATTCTGAGACGGATGGGAAACTATTTTCAAAACTCGATCACAAAATAATCGAATGCTTACATCTCAGTTTGAGATGTTTGTTCATACCCTTGTTTGTGACTGACAGAAAGCAGAACAAGTTCTAGCGTTTTGAACTTTCATAAACCATACTTTCTAGATTTGTCCAAGTTCATTAGTAATGTCGCCAGAAATATATAAATACAGTATATTAAATAAGTTGCCGGTCAGTGAAAACTGAAAGGACAATAAGCCTTAATTGTATGGGAGTCGACAGAAAAGCGAAAATAAAGGCACTGAATCGTTATGGCAATAGTTTCGTGTTGAACGTAGGTAATCTGCTGGCAATCTGTATTTAGCACGATACAGATCATCTAGTAGGTAAGATATTTATCTGCACTATGACAACCTTACCGAAGGGCTAGAATCCCGTTAAAACTCCCTCAACATCCTCCAAACACAAAAACACACAAACACAAACGTCCTTCGATCAAAAACTGACCAGGCAAACGTGTCAGTAGAAAGGATCGAGGAATTAAATTTTATTTTTATTTTATTTTATGTTTGTTTGTTCGTTAATGTGGAAAATTCGTCGAGACGCCGGAAAAGAGAGAGTGTGCGGGGATGGTGGTGAAAGAGTGAGGAAGCAGAAAAGGAGAGTGAGAGAGAACGGCGGGGAATAATCTGGGATTGATGGTCATCAATTATAAGTTTTCCGTTATAAAAGGTGAAAGCGGAAATGGGTTTATTTGTTTGCTTTTAAATTAAGAGTGCCGGGGAATAGTCGAATTTATTAAATGGTAACACCGTTGTCAACAATTACCCTGTCAGAAACAAAATATATTTTATCGAATCCCTATTAAAGTTAGAAATTAGTTTTAAAAACGTGCAAACGCGATGTTTTTGTTCGCGAACTAACACAAAGCCGATTCGACGTTTTAATCGACTTTTTCCGCCATGTTTTTAATTAATTTCTTTTTTTTTTATTATTAAATAAACAACTTTTTTTCTCATTATTTAGTACAGTCTAGATAATTGTTTTCCTTCCGGTTTGACGATACGGAATGAAGATCGTATAATTTACTGGCTGAGTGACAGAAATGGTGGGTTCGATCATTTAAAAATTTTAACAGAGGTTTGAAGTGGCTACTGCCACGTAACTTTTCCTTAATGCTGGTTATCAGTTTTCTTTTCCTTCTTGTGCAAACCTCGGTTAAAATTTTTAAATGATTGAACCCACCATTTCTGTCGCTGAGCTGTCACCGCCACGTAACACTGCTTTTATATTGTTAACAATTACACTGTTTTGTTTCGGTTGCCAATGTTTGTGAAACTCACTCCATATTAGACCTCACAGTTGTTTAAATTATTCTGCATCATAACCCAGAAAGTCTGAAAACAAAAAAATCGACTATACATTCGTTTCCAGCCTCCCTTCAAAGCTCACAAGATGCTTTCTCTCTCGATTTCTTTTTCTTACATCCCCACAGGCCAACCCTCCAGCCACCCACCACCACCCCTGTCCTCCTTTTGCAGAAGATGTTCTTTATAATTTTGTTATCTCTCAAGATTTTGCGTAACGGTCTCCGGGGAATTAATTTAAAAAATTTTAGTTTTTTCTCCTTCCTTTTCATGACTGCCCGCCCTCCTCCCAAATCCTCTCTTCAGCCCTCACCATCCCAAGTTGTTTACTTAAGAAAACATAAAATTCCGGTTGTCGTTCTTCCTCTTCTTCTTTTTTCTTGCCAGTCTTGTTATCTGTATTTTCTTTTAAATTGACTGCCACTGAGAAAGTTTGTTTGCCTGTTTGTTTGTCAGAGTGATTTTTTTTTTGTAGTAAGAATATTAAAAGGAAACATGTTTCTTAGACTAAGTGAATCGGGGGTTTTGATGCCACGACGCCATTCCTGTGAGAAAGGTGATGGAGTAAAGAAAACGTGATGTTGGTTTCCATTCTTAGGGGGATGAGACATGACGAGACTACTGAAATTATTTAATAAAAAGATAAAAAAATGTAAATCAGAGTTGGGATGTTGAAGGCGGTTTCCGTTAGGGGTGGGCTGGAGGAGAAGGAGGCCTGTTATCTATTCGTCGAAAAATCACAGAGAGACTTGAAAAAATATTTGAAAAAGTTGTTTTGGGAGACTGGGAGGAATACGAAACGGAGATGGATTGTAACTGTTACGAGATGACGGCTGTGTAAGAATAACGGGAAACGTTGTAAATAGTAGGATTCGAGATTTTCACGACTGTTACCATTACTGTTAGTAAAGTTACTAAGCGGACTATTCCCATTGCTTTAAGACTTTTTCAGTACATTGAAAATTTTACACAAAATTTTGATAACAGCGCTTTCTGAAACCAGTAGACATCCTCCGTGCTTCATCTTTCTGTCATCAATTTTGTTGACTGGATTCTATTTTAGTAACAAATATAATGCGACGTTTCTTGGAGGAATCGTTTTACAAATATTGCACACTTGCGTAGGGAATTTATTTCATAATTAATGCACAGTTTCACGGGGTTTTGATTTTGGTTTTGAAAAGTAATGCACATCATTAAGAAGGATTCGTTTCACTAATGAAATCTTGGTGTTGAGACTTAACTCACAATCACTGAGGATGTCTACCGGTTTCAAAGTAGGCGAAAGGTTTTGAAGAGGTTACTGTGCTACAGTCAAAATTTTGGTTGACTGAGAGAAGATTTTGTTAGTTCATCCAGACGTAGGCAAGTTGTATGAAGAAGGGATGTATGACGTCTTGTAGGTACATGGTTGACTACTAAGACACTAACATACACGTCCCCAAAACCACTCAAACACAACAAAGAAAACATAGACTACGGCAATAATGAAACGAAACATGATATCAGATCCTTAGCTCGCCACTGATCACTCCACATAATAGCTTTCTCAATGTCTCAGTAAATTTTTATGAAATTTCTTTTTTCTTTGTCGAAAACTTTCTTCTTCAACTCCCCAGTCGATTCCTTAAGAATCAATTTTGAGAAAATTTCACTCGATGGCCTTTAGGAGATGTGGGGTGAACAGGAGAGAGGATGAGGATGGCAACAAACTTCTGTGTATAAACTCCTTCGGGAGGCAATGGTCCAAAACACACATTTAAATCCTGTTTCCGGCTCCGCTATATGTGACTTTGGGAAGACATTTTGAGAGAGGTTGTGGTCGTGTGGTTGAGGCCTCTCTTTTAACTCTCTCTCTCTCTCTGTTACGCCTTCTACTCTCCGTTAAACTGGTTTGTTTTGAAGATTTATTGAGGATGGAAATTTTTTTTAACGACCTCCTCCTCCCAGTCCACGAATCCCTTTGCATTAAAATCGATTCCATGGTTTTGGTCGGATGATACAGATAAACAGACGATCAATCAATCACCACCGAACCGTCCTTCTCTGGAAGTAAATCCCTGGAAGGATCCGGTTTTCTCCATTTACTCACGTCTTGGAGCCCTATCAGAGGCCTCTGCCTCTCTCTCTCACTCTCTCGAAGTAAGACTTCATCCCCAAAACTTTATCCTCCTCCTTTCTTTTTTTTGTGGAGGTAATTTATCTAATGCGCCTTTTACATTAAATTTCCTCTCTTTCCTTCATGTTCGCTCGGTCAACTCCTTTTTCTCGTTTCATTTAACTTTTTTCGGCAAGGTTTCTACCTCCTCTACCCATGACCCGGTTTTTTCTAAACACCTCTTGAATGTAAATCATGATCTCCTGGGGAAGGGTGATAGCAGAAACTTTAAGGATTTGTTGAACCAAAAGGAAAACTCCTTCTGTAAGCAAAAACTAGGGTTGGAGGAGGTGGAAAGTGTTACTTCCTGTAAAAAAATATCCGCGTTCATTGTTTCGGGACATGAGACCCGTTTTACACACTGATTTTGTAGCGGAACAACCGGCCATAAACGACTGAGTATTACTCTAATTTACAGAACGGCACTGTAAAAGCAGCCATTCGAGACGAGCGTAAAAAAAAAGAAGAAATTCAGCGCTTTGTCCGGTTTCCTTATTCCTAAGGGTGGCGGGGGTGGTGGGTGGCGTCTAGTCGTCATGCTGTCGCTCGCACGATGAGCACGTTTTGAAAACTTAAGTGGACTGTCCTTCTTTTTGCTTCATCCCCTTCCTCTGTCTCTTCTCCTTCCAACCCTTTTGGTGGTGTCCTCTTTAATCCGACTTTAATAGAGTTTTTAGTGGAGAAGGAGTTTCAACAATGAAGATGTTCGAAGATGAAGTTTCCGACAGAGTCAGCTGTGAGGATACATGTCTGTCGGCTGCTATGACCGTTGTTTTAGAAACTTTTTTTATGTTTCGGTCGTGAGAAATGAATTGCTTCTACTTATGGCGGTGTTGTTAACTTTAAGAATTATGTTTCTTTTGCCGTGGTAAGAGCCCAGCTAGTGTACTCTTGACAGTGATCATTTGAGCGTTATTAATGTTATTTCCTTTTTTAACATGACGACATTTTCTTTGCTGGTGTTGTAGCTTCGGGTACGTTCCAGAACAAAACCAACATCCTCAAGAATGTGTGACGGATTACTGTGGTGATCGGTGCATTAGGCCTTGCAGCCCTAAGTCACTCCCAAATTTGACAAAAACGTCTGGCCAAGCAAGGGGTTCGGATATACCAGGAATTGCTCTGATGGGACAACCCACATCACACATCACGTTTCTGAGGATGATGGTCGGATTTTGGATCATACTGGAAGCTACGAAAGCGACAAATAACACCCATCGTCGTATCAGAAGAGACACTAACAATAAACCTAATAATAAAAAAATATACTGAAACTGCAATTAGTCTACAACGTGTATTAAAAAACTATAAGAAAATTGTAAGTATAGATTGCCACTACAAAGTCTTCCTTTAGAGGTTTTAGCCAATAAGGAAATTCGGTTACAAGCTACTATAAATCGATTGTAACATATACTGTAAATGTCCCCTCACACTGGGTCAAATGAGACAGGAAAAAAATTATTATTAATATTAATACAAATCTTCAGTTTACTCAACACTTCCGCGTTATACTTCCCTCATTCTTATCATGTGCCTCCAGCTTCGCGACTTTACATTTACGCCACAGAATAGCAAAAACGACAGTAATTATTAAAACCACAGTGAGCCCCAACAATACCACCAATTCCACCGAAAATTCCTTCACTAGTTTCCTCAGCTGTCTTCTGAAAAACTCCCGAAACCGCCTGAATTTCGGTTAAATTATTTCACCTTTCACCTCCCACCGCGAATGTTTACAAACTTTTTCTACCTCCGCCTCTCTTCTGCCTCAACCCCTTTAACCTTTTCTACAATCCGCCTGGCACGAATACATTTGTAGAAAGAGCATAAAAATAACTTGCAAAATGGGTGTTAGGAGTGGAAAATTAAAAAATTATCATGACGTCATAGTAGCGGAAAATACATATATAAATAGAAAAAAGAGAAGAAAGAGCGAAAGAGAAACGCAGAGGTAAACTCTCTTTTTATATTTTTATATTATTATTAATTTTGCAAGAGAGAAGAGAGAGAGAGAGGAGGAGGGAAAATAGGAGAATGAAGAGGAAGAAGAAGGAGAAAAAGAAGAAGACTATAAATAATTTCAGGAGTAAATAAATGTGGCGTGGGAAAAGCCAAAAATTTCTCGATAATAAAAAATTTCTCGTAAATCAAAATGGCGCCCGGGTCGCGGTATCTGAATGCCATCATGGCGCCCCCCTCGCCGATCTCTCTCTCTCTCCTTTCGGCTCTCCTTCAACTTGCTTTAAAGGTAGAAATTGTTAAATTAAAACCGTTTTACTTTCGCCCGCCGGATGAGGAATTCGTTAAATATGTATTAGCCAAAGAAACCTTCAAACTTATACGACGTGGAAAATAAATTATGATTTTCGTGTTTTCGGCGGGTTATTTTCTCTGAGCTTTTCCTCCCGAGCTTTCGAGATGGGAGATTTCGGAGGTGGGGAGGGGGGTGAGAGGAGATGCGGAAGAATGGAATAAAAGGAGAAGAGAGATGATTAATTGAAGGAGAAACCCGTTGGCGCAGGTCTGTGTGAGGTTGCAACCGTGAGAGCATTCCCGCTCGCGGCTTAAGGTGGTTCCCTAGGATTAAGGTCTACTTAGCGTTTTCCTGCTTCTCCGAGCTTTTTCGCATCGTCTTAGTTAATGCGTGTCGGATGTGAGTTTATGATGAACTCGGCGGCGCTCCGTTTTATGCAAATTCGGGCGCCGGGAAATGCGTTTGCGGGGAAAGCGATTTGGGTTAACACTGCGTGTGTGAGTTGTGAGTGTGTGGGTGGCTGAAGGAGGAGACTGGAAGGGATTTCCAAACCGAAATGTTTCTTCTAGTTTCGAACGAGAAGATCATTTTATCGTAGATGTGTCTTCGCCATTAGAGACCCTCTTATTGCATTTGTAAATTTAGTTCTTTTGTCTTGTAACAAATAATTCTCGACTGTGAAGTATCTTCTTTCAATAATCACAATGTTCTTAAATCATACAAGCCGACCTGTCTCTTGGAACTTGGTGGTCTGCCATCTCCACAGCTGCATTGCATTCTTCTTCTGTACATTCTGTAACTTCTTCAATTTAGGTCTAAGTAACTGTCTACCGGGTCAAGGTCGAATATAAACATAAACAAGTATAAAGTAACAAAACCTTTTTTACTGTTCTACTTAAGACAATACAAACAAATTCGATAATTTTCATAAAGCTATATTTTTAGTTTTTGTTAGTAATGTTATTCTTTCGAGTAACATGCCCCTCAACTTAAACTTATGGATAAATAACAGGAATTGGTTTTAGGTTGATAAACGTTTTAGTTTCAGCGGTGTCCGTTAAAACTACAGGCGTAATTAGGTGAGTAAGGTCTGCTTTTGATTGAATCGAATTTTCCAAATATGTGCAATGTTTAAAAATTGAACCCTTTAAAAAAGTGTGTGATATTTATGGCCTAAGCCCTGCATAAGACCGAGCAAATTTATGAAATGAACCTCAAATAGCAGTGTAATAGGAGTGTACAAAATATATTTTTAAAAATCCTTCTAACAATTTGCAATATTTTAGACGTAAATCTTATGTAAGGGCGTGCAATATTTATTAAATTTATCTTGCAAGAAAGATACCTGAATATATCTATAGACTTTAATGAAAGCAAAACGCCGGGATGAATTCAAAATAAGTTGTCTTCAAATTTTATTCTTGCTCAGCATGACAATCAAAAGACTAACACCGGTAATATTAATGGTAGCGTCCGCGAAAATCTCAAAACTTATCAATAACTGTTTTAAAAAATCGACTTCTATCAATTTCAAAAGAAACCGGAATCCAAATAAATAAATGGGACGAAGGGGAAGGGATGTATGGTCACTTCGATAAGAACTAAACCTCCTAGCCTTCCAATCACCAAACCAATCACAAAAACCTTTTTCCAGTCCTCTTCAACCCTTCTTCAAAATCCAAATCAAAGAAGTTTTCACTCTTATTAATGAATGTGACTGAAAGGCTGTTGGGGGGGGTTGTGGTGAAAGGAGGAGGTAATGAAGTGGAAATATTGGGGCCAAAAAACTAAAAACAAAGAATTGAAACCAATGAGAAAGATTGGGACAAATCAACCATGAATAATTTCCCCGTTTCCTCTTCTCCAAACTCCCACTTCCTTCCTCCTCCATCTTTCTTTTTATTTCTCTCTCTTTCGAAATCATTTGAATATCAATTTACTGAAGAGGAAGAATTGTCAGTGGCAATAGAAACCCCCTCAAGGAACGAAGAACAGGAAGAGAATGAAAATTTCGATTTTTTATTCACACACACACAAAGATTTTCTTCTAAAAAATTGTGACGTGGGAGGCTGGTTGAATGGTTTATTTTGTGGTTGACAGACGTAGATTAATGCACTTTGCACTCTCACACTCTCTTCCTTTCATCCCCCCCCCACCTCCTTCAGGCCTCTCTTTGGTTAGCAGTTTTTGAAAAAGAACTGACCTTGCTAAAAAGAACATTAAGAATTCTGAATTTGTCTCTTGATTTCGAGGAAATTGAATGATGACGGGTGAAAAAGAAACGTCATCACTCTCTCTCTTTATTCTCTCTTTTCTCTCTCACTCTCTTATCCTCTCCCTTCCTCCCTCACTCCGCATGAACCCACAAAAAAGAGAAAAACCAAAACCATCATTTCAATTCAAACAGACACAAAAAACACAGAACCGAGGAATGTGGTCAGGTTTTGTCTCACCGACCATTAAACCTGTGTCGGTTTACCTGTGACCTCTCGAAACGATCGATTTTGACATAAAAAGCTTGGTTTCGTGTGTTCATTTAACTTTTATCGTTCTTTCGCTCCTGAAAAAATTTCTGTTTTTCTGAAAATGGGATCTAACGTACTGGATAATTCTTGCTCTGGCCTTTTCAGGGTGTACAAGTGCCTGAATATTCTATAAAGAATATGACCTCTATGACCTTATGAAGATTATGACTGGCGATTATCAATAATCACCTCTGTAGATTGATACTTCATTTATTCATGCTGATACATTACTATCTTTTCATACTCTTTTCAACTTCTTTCCTCTTCTTTGTTCTCCTTTTTGTTCCTTCCCACATTTCACTCTTAAAACTTTTTTCTTCTTGTTTTAGTCAGACCCTATCACCCCTACTTCTACTTCCCCTACTATTCCTTTCTATTCCCCTCTCTATTCTAGACTAGTCTCCACATGAAACCTTCCAATTCTAGACATACCTACCGTCTCACTGGGCAAACTTTTCTTAAATGCAATATTATGAGTTAAAGACTGTATAAACTACTCAGTAAATGTGGTATTAGTGCAACAATTTGTCACATTTACCAAGCTTAGTTGGTGGTTAGGAATAATCACCAGGACTTTTATATAACTGCCGTATATAATATGAATATATACGTGTATACTCAAAGGGTTTAAAAAACTGAAACCCCCACCCACCTTCACATTCCTAGCGAATATCAGCTTGTAACACATTTGATTGAGTCAAAATCAACCCCAAAGTCATCCTAATCCCAGCTACGGCACTGATATATATATGAATTCAATAGTAAAAAGTCGGAAACATAAAAATTAAAAAAAGGGGGAATGGATAAAAAATCGTCACGTCAAAATAATACAAAAAAAGACACCTTAACGAATTATGACAAAAAATAGTTGGCCGAGGGCCTTTTTTCAGCCGAGGGTTAGTCGTCCAAAAAAGGGTCAAAAGGGGATGAAAGGAAAAAAAGGGTTGGTATGAATAAATGAAAGACAGCCGAAGAAAAAGTCTTCGCATAAACGTTAAATGGAGGTCACTCATGAATTGATATTTGACTGAATGGTTTTGAAAGTCTGGAAAATTTCCTTCACTAAACAAAGATGACCCTGGGAAGCGCAAAAAGAAAAATTCCTTTTTCCCTTTTATTTTTCCTGGAAAAAATCTTTCTAGATTTTTGGAAGACAGAAAAGGAAAGGAAAGATGTGAGACAGTGAAAGGGGGCGAGAGTGATTCCTTTTTGAAAAAAATTTTTTTCTTGCTTTCATAATAACGGTTCACCTATCCCCAAGATGAAAGAGGTTGCCAAGGAAGTTTTTCCAAAGCAAAAAAGGAAAAGAAAGATGAACCGAGGGAGAAAAAATGAAAAAGAAGAAGAAGAAACTTTAGAAGATCTCTTTTCCAACATCTCGTAAACTCAAAAACACGCTTTGTCAGGAACTTGGATAACCCGACCGCATGAAAACCATCTGGGCGAGAAGTTTCAGGTTCCGGTGGGTGTTAACATTTCCGAACGAACAAAGAATTTCCAGTCCACCGCAAGCCACTTCGTGAAAAGGATCATCAACACCGGGTCACGAAGAAAACAAAAAGGCCGGAAAACAAAAGAAACCTTATCGACTTCTTAAAGTCTCTAGAGCCAGGAAATAACCCCCAGCCCCTCGACCGAGGAAAATTAACCTTTGGCATTGTCAGCAAAAATATTCGCGGAACTTTGAGCCAGAGGGATGATCGTTAAGTGAACTAACCCAAACTGTGAACCATTAAAAGACCTTGATTACCGTTAAAAAAGTAATAACCGTGGCAGTGTTTGCGGACCGTAATACCTTTTCCCTACCCTCCGGCGCTGATATTTACCGGATAAACGAAATCCTCGACTTTTTGAGCTTGATAAAAGCTTAGGCCGCGCAAGAAACTTTGATAAAGAAATTCGGGGAACGCCGGCCCGAAAGATAATAAATCTCCTTTAATAATGGCGAAACAAATTTCAATTGTCAGGTAATACACAAACAGCAGACCCTTTTGCCAAACTTTTCGCCGAAAGAGGAAGTCTCGAATAAAACAAAGCTCGTGTTAATACACCCTCAACACTCCTCTTTCTTGTTGGCAAATGTGTTAGAAAATCCTTTCTTCTTTTCTCTTGCCTCTGTCCTCCTACTCCCCGGTAAAAACGAAGAAAATTTCAGTCAGGAATTTATGGCCTGATGGAATCTATGCTCGGACGCCATCACACTGTTCGACTAATTGTTTGTGTCCCAAATTAGGCATATTGGTGAGACACAGCATATGAATTTCGAACTATCAAAGCGCCGACGCTCCGATAGCCGTTCGAGTTACTTCGGCGACTTGTTCTACTGCACTGACTAACTACCCAGTTGGTCGCGTGTTGTATTTGTATGGTTCGTATAACTCCCACAAGTTGAGCGTGTCTTCATGCACCTTTCTGTCGTCTTTGTGACTCGTTTCTTACAAGTTTGAACGTATTGCCTTAGTCACCACAGTTTCCCTAACTCTCTCTTGTTATTCAGACTCTGGGACCTTAAAATCACGACAGAGTTCCTAGAGAGAGGTTTTTAAACCACTTGTTTAACCTACTAATGGAACTAAACAATAGAAATACTGTAAATACTGGCAAGAACTGGGGGTTCTTGCCAAGAACAGGGTGTATTGGCGTTGTTTTGCGAATGCTCTAATCCCTCTACAGTTTAACAGGATTCATTGACTGATTGAATATTGTACACTTTTGTTATTTATTTAGTTATTTACTCTTCTTATTATTAATTTGTGTATATATATATATATATACAAATTAATATTATATATATATATATATATATATATATATATATATATATATATATATATATATATATAGTGATTTGTTTCGATAATATACATAGTAACTCCTAATTACTTTATATTTGTTCGTTTTTATATTTATTTATTTGCTTGTTTAATAATTTATATATTTTTGGTTAGTTGTCTGTATTTTTATATGTATGTTTAATGATTGAGTTGTATATTAGTAATCATTCATTCTAAAAAAATGTATAAAAGGGCAAATACCTGAAAAAGATACATAATTAGGTATACATTATTGTATTAATATATCTATAAATCAAGCGTGCAAAAACGCATAGCTCAAGATGAATCAAAGAATCAGGGAGGATGCTGGTGCTGTATCAGATTTTCCATTCGAACAGACAGTTCCGATTTCAATTAATCCAAGCTCAAGGATGAAAAATCGAATGAATTTCACGTCGACGACTCCCAGGGTCGTTAGCAAAATCCCTTTCAATTAAAACAAAAAAAAGTTGTAAATTACAGTTGAATTTGTTTAATGTTAATCACCTTAACTTCTGTAATCTCTAACAATCGCCTGATAACATTTAAACGCAGGATAATCAAATGAATAGTCCCTAACGGACTCAAAACCTTCCAAAATGTGATAAGTCCAACTGAATTTAATTAAACCTACTCTGTATCACGTGGGATTTATTATTTATTATAATATAAAATTCATCAATCAGGTCACGTTAACGAAAAAACACGGGATATCCCACAGAACTGCCATAATGTCATTGAAATCACCTCAATCACGAGCTGCCAACATCATCATATACACTCAGGTATACACTCACATACTCTAACACATACACACAAAAAGAGCGAGGTTTCACTTGGAGACCGAATTCTTTCATCCTTAATTATTTCCTTTGTAATAGCAGATGCAAAGGAAAACAGTCAAAGGTAAATTTTCATAACAAAAAAGGAAAAACTGAAGTTTTCTTTAAAAGAAGAACCTTTTTGAGAGAGAGAGAGAGATCCATATTCGGGTTTCAAAAGATTTCCCTTTCCGCCATTTTATTTTCCCTGAATTTTCCCTTTTTTGGACCCTCGTTTTTTTTAGCTTCAAACTTTAATTAAAGGACTATTTTGTGACTAACTTCAAATTTTTTTTTGGAAGAAGGAAGACAAGAGTGGAAGGAAAAGATGGCGGTACTCCTGGTTCAAACTCTCCCTTTTCTCATGGAAAATTGACACAAGTTTTTCGCGTGGTTTTCGTATAAACATCTAAAACGTCACGTTTGTCTCTTATTTCGTTGTTTGTTTCCTTGTTTGTTTGTTTACTCACTGTTTTTGTCTGTTTGTGTTCACCTGTTTCTCTTTTCTTAATTGTGAAAGTGGCTCGTCTAAGATGTAAAAATACTCAAGTTTATCTGTCGTTGAAAGTATAGGGAGAGAAAGCAAGTCGGAGTTTTCATTACGGCTCATTTGGGTATTACGTCATCAACGCTGTATTACACTCTCTCTCTCTCTTTCCATCTCTCCTCACACTCCCTCTCTCCTCTCATTTCTCTTTCTGAATGCAAACCAGCGAGGTTGATGTTTTCCTTGAAAGATGGGCTGTCTCTTTCTCTAAATTGTGTTAAAACTCTTCATTTAATTGTATTCTCTGCTGTAAGTTTTGTGTCTGAAAACATGGTTTCCATGTTGTTCTTCTTCTTCAAAATCTCTCTAATTCTTCCTTAATTCAGTTGCATCTATTCATAAATGCCACGTTTCTAATTCATGTTAGTCACCAGTAATTTGTTCTTTGTCGTTTGGATTTTGTCTGAAAGTAAGTTATAGGTCATGGTTGTTATAATTAGGGTCGTCTTAGAGAACTTTCCTCGGTACACATTCATACCAAAAAGAGAGAGAGAGAGAGGAATAGGAAGAGGAGAATAATGCAATTACTGCGTCATGTTACAAATTGTGTTTTGCAGCCATTAAACCCCACCAAACTTGATTATTGTCATTTGGATTAGTGACCCGAAGAAAATGGAACCTTAGAATTTAGGACTTGGTCAACCTTTTTATAACTAAAAAAGAACGAGTGGACTGGATTTATAAAGGGAATAAGGAAAAGCAATAAAGTTCTATGTGCAAATTGAATTTAATGTTGGATTTTCATTTAGAAGGTGGTGTCTAGTTCCACGACTTTTCCGTTTCACCATCAATTTATGTCCGGTGTTGTTGTCGGGTTTTGTTATGTTTGTTGCAAAGTTTTAACAAATTTGATCATAGTACAACGTTTATCAACTATGTTTCATGTTAGAGTTAAGTAATACTTATATTTATAAATTAGTTACTTGCTCAGTTTGGGGGTTTATTGGCGGCAAAACACAATTTATAATATTACGCAGTAATTGAATTATTCTTATCTTTGCCTTAACTACCCTTATTCTTTGATTTTTCCCTTAATACTCACTCTCCTAACATAGTAATATAAGGTCAGTTCTGCTTGTACTTCTTTGTTGTAGACTCTCGACTGATGTTTTGTGTTTCAGTAGGGACTAAGGTTAAAGCAGGCCCTGAGCAATATTATAATTCCACGCGTGTTTTTCAGTCATGAGATATACTTAAAAATTGAAAACTAATTTTTCGTCCTAGGCACCTAGGTTGCCTAGGTTGCCTAGCCTAGTCCACCCATAGTTTCCGTTTAGGCTGGTGGGTGGTGTCCCTGTCTGTTGCGTTACTCAGAAGGCATCTCCTCTCTTCTCCTATTTTTACCGAGTGTCCTCATAATATTTTCAGTATTGGTTTAAGTAAATCGGAAATAATGTCAGTTTATAAGTTAAATTTTAACACAAAACTCACAGACAGTCAGTTTATACTGACGAACAATCTGATTGAATAGCAAAATCGGACTCAACTATAAATCGACACAAACTACGAAACACCATCTTTTTGGTGTCATCAAATGTCACCTAATATCAACATGACAACCTATTTTCCCAGTGCCTTTTATGAACCATTTTGAGGTGACACAATCTAAAGGAGACCCAACAGTTGATTAAATGTTTCTCAAGACAGATGTGAACCTGAATAATTAAACCAACAAAACACCTCCGCCAGACTATCAACAGAGAAAGGCAGCTTTTCTTGACTCAAGATTAATGAA
>JADMLL010000003.1:16318011-16334394 GCA_016920875.1 Columbicola columbae | reverse complement strand
AAGAATTTTTGTTATTAATAAATAAATTAATGTCTCAAAGTTAATTTGTTATATAGACTTTTTATAATTGTCATGGTTGCTTTTGTTTTAATAGATATGTTATTAATATTAAATTACATTTCAGTGGCAATTCAAAAAATAGAAGAAATGATAGCTGCAAACTCAGAGTCAAACAATTATAGAACTGGAAGAATGTCTGTAACACCTCCTAATACTGGGAATGGACCTCATCCAGCACCAATGAATGCCATAGGAAGAGGTCCAGGATTAGTTGGTGTAGGAAATCCTCCTCCAGGTTTAATGAACAGAGGTTTACAGCTTCCACCACCCATGATAGAACAAGCAACTGGGAAATTTGTAAGTGAAACAAAGTGATTTAATTACCATATATAATTACACCAATTAAAAGCAATTAATTATCAATTTTTCAGGTTGAGAAAATTGAATAGGCATGGATAATGTACTACCTGGCTTCAACCTCCCCCATGAAACTAATTGGTCAAGGTGGTTCCAATTTAAATTACATAAAAATGAAACTGGGGCATCAGTCATTTTAAGGGAATAGGATCTGCCTTTATAGAACCTGGAACTCAGCAAGAAGCTCCTGAGCCTCTTCATTTTTACATCACGTTCATTATCTAATTTGCTTTTAGACTCTGATACTTGAAATCATTTTGCAATTTATGATCGTGTTTAAAAGCGTTTCCATGTTGAAATGATGAAAACGGAATTTTTAATAAATCTTTTAGGCATCACAAACCTGAGGTGATGGCCTCAGCTCGAGACTTAGCTTTGAATCTTATAGCAACTGTACAACAAGAATACGCTCAATTTCAAATGCAGCAACCGCCTCCTCAAAATATCCCTGGTTAGTAAAATATATTTGATTTTTAAAATCAGTTTAAAATTTAAGACACGTTTTGGCATTTGAGCTTAATTTTCTCATCATTTAAATTGACAGCTCAAATCCAACAGATCAACGTTGAACCTCCTCCTAATTTAATGCTTCACCAACCTGGGAATGGGGAGCATCCAATCATACAACAGCCAATTCCAAATGTAATGTCAACCTCTATAGCCTTGCCTGTAGTTCAGACTGGTTTCATTCAACAGCCAACTGGTGAGTTTGTGTTTTAATAATTGTAATCTGTATTCTTGTTTTATAATATTTTTTAAAATAGTTAAGAATTTTGATTTTTTTTTTCAGTTACTCAGTTAACTGCGCCTCCTCCTCCAATGGTTGGTGTACCTCCACCACATTTTTCGCAACCACCACCTGCCCAAGTAACATTACCACCGCCCGGAGTTCATATTCCCCAGCAGCAAGGTCCTCTGGTTCCTCCTCCTGCTTCACAACACTTGCAGGTACGTTTTGTGTAAAATTTTGATTTGGATGATGTTTAAAATGTCATTTTGACTGATTTTTTGTGGTTAGTTGCAGCCTCAACATGAACAACCAGGAAACTTCATCCAACAAATAGCTCAGCCGTTTCAAGCTGGACAGCAAACTGGTCAGCAGTATGTCATAACTCAAAATGGCCAGCCTATGCAGGGTATTATGACTTCACAAGGTTTAGTGGTTCTCAATCAACAAACTCAGCCAACTTATGCTCAGCAGGTAATAATCTAGAAAAGTAATTATTTAATTATAATATGTTTTATCAATAAATTGATAATTTTTACAGTTATTTACAGTTTCTTTTGTGTTTTATTTTTATTCATCAATTTATTCATTTATTTATTTCAGCAGGTGTTTTTATCTCAGCCTCCGCCTGTTGGGCCTACCCAGCCCGTTTTTCAATCTGGACAGCATTTAGCACTGCAGTCGTCAGTACCTGGACAGCAACTTCACGCTGCAGTGTCAGGCCCGGTCTCGTATCAGTTTCAGGTACGTATAAAGTACTTCTTGAAATGTTTGTTTTTGTTTGTTTCGAACTAAATTTACCCTAATCTCACCGGTCGTTGTTTTTTTCGTTGTAGTATGTGCAACAAAACCCTCCACCTACTATGGCGTACTCAGCGGTTCAAAACCCTATTCAAAATCAACCTCCTCAACACATTCAAATTCAGCCTCCTCAACAGCAGCCTATTCCTCAACCTCAGATGGGTCCAAATCCGGCGCCTAATGCTCCGTCGGGACAGTCGCCAGTTCACAATCAACAAGGGAATCCACCCAATCCCCATCCCTCTCAGCCTCCTCCACATATCCAATCAAACAACTCCAGTCACTCGCCTCAGAATCATCCTCCCAATCAAAGGCATTCGCCACCAAATCTTCAAGGTCCCCCCGCCACCAAATCAACCGAATCCCCCTTTTTCAGTGCAGCCCAATCAAAATCAAATGCTGTTGCAACATATACCCAATCATCAAATGATTCAGGGGGGGAATCAGCCGGTGCCGATGCAAAATCAAAGCGTTCAAACCGTTCCCGTTTCCAGTCCCGGTTTCCTACCTGGCCAACCTCAGTTGATGCACATACAGGGTGTGAGACCACCCAATGAAGTTCAGCCTCAATTTCAACTGCAGCAACAGAATTACGGTCAATACCAGCAACAAGTAGTCATGAAACAAATTCAAGTTTGTCAGCCGCAACAATTGCAGTTTGTTCCTGGATGTCCGCCCGGACCCATTCAAATCCTGCCGGCAAATTCCGGACAGTTCATTCCTCCCGTTCAGCAGTTACCCCGAATCAGTTTAATCAAAATCAGGAACCGCCTCAAGAGCCGAAACCTCCAAAGGAAATTTCAGGACTTAACACCTCCCAATCCACAGGTAAACAGTCGAAACGGTTTTCTTTTTAAAATTTCACTGGCGATATTTGATTATTTTAAAATTTAAATTTAACTTATCATCCAGGGACCGACTCCTCAATCACTGATGTCAATTCCAATGCAACCGCCCCAGCCAGTGCCACCACCATCACAACCAGTAAACAATAATAATTCTCCTAGGCAAGGTGTCGGGTGAGTGTTTATTTTAATTTTTTCTGTCTCTCTACCATAATTTTATTTTTTTCCTTGTCACAGATGCTTTTTCTAGATGGAAAAGGAGCTTCGAAGGGAAAGCGTGATGCCTGATTTCCTTAAATTCTCCGTCGATTTGTTTTTAAGAAGCATGAGAACGTTCACTTTGTCAAAAGATTTAATAATAATAAAAAAGGTTTTTACAGTTTGTAGTCAATCCAATTGCTGGCCTTTGATTTAAAAGTTGGAAAATTTAATCCTGAACTAATTTGGGAGCTAAATAATCGCCGCCGTAATGAAATCCCTTGTGTAATTGGAGTTGAGCTTTTTTCGATCATGTGAGCTTATAAGGCAAAACAATCTTAAAAAAGAGGAAGTAGGTTGTTCGTATCAGTCCGGGTGCAAAGAGAATTCAATCTGTTAATACTAAAGATTATCTAATTGGGATTATAACTTGAGAAAGGGATTAACCTTTTTTTTTTGTTTGAAGATTTACAAAATAGCGTGGAAAGACCAGATTGAAGTAAAGTGTTGTTAAGTCTTTTAATGGTTATGGTTCATTGTTAAGTCATTAAATGGTTTTATTATGATCATATTAAAAAGGTCAAAAATTAACGGATTAAAATTATTCATGTGTTTTTTCTTTACTTGCAGGATTTTCTTCGTCACTATAATGTTAATCTCACTGTTTTTCTCTCGAAAATTTGTTGTAATTTATTTATTTACCAAAAGTGAGATTTGGTTTTGTCCTATTAGAGCTTTAAGTTTAAGCTTGGGATAAACTAAAATTAATTTGAAGGATTTTAAAGTTGATTTACATGTACAGGGTTTGTACAGTGTCGGGTTCCGAGTTTCCTCATCTGAGAGTGTAAACGCCTGGCTTTACTAAAAACCGGAAATTTCGTTTCCCAATCCGACGTCGGCAGTTGAGTGTCGCGAACTCGACCAATTCTTCCACAATCCAGGAAACCAAGGATGTTTGGGATAAAATCGAAATCTTAACGAAGGCTACTTTAATCCTGATGAGACCGGGCTTTTCCGCCTCAGTCCCAAGAATGAACCTGCCAGTTTGCAGCAGTATCAGGATTCAAGAGTTTCTTCCCAAAAGTTCATTCAACTAAAGACTGTGGTGTAGTGGTTAAGTGACAGACTAAGAAGTTGTAGTCTCGAGTTCAGATCTTCCTCCTGTATCCTGTTCTACCCAAAAGTGGATAAAAAACGGGATTAAAACTCAACTATAACTATAACAATTTTAGCAGGCGGTGTTTGCAAATTTGCGCCTCAAGTCTTAGGCGCGAAATTTAAACAGCTCGGCTGGGAACAGAGAGCTTATCAAAGTAGTTTACAATCTGTTCAAAAATGTTGGTAGACATATGACTAAGAAAGTGGATGAGGAACACAACAGGATGGAGAAAGTCGCGAATTCGGGGAGAATAGTCTCGCGAAATCCTTTCAGTTTTGAGACAATAAAATCAAAATCATACGTGGTGGTCAGTAGGCAGTTGTAGATGTAGCAGGACAGAACGGTTATGGTTTTCAAATGTTCGAAAGGTTTCTCGTTCTACCTGGTCAAGGATTGGATTCGTTTCAAGAGTTTCTTCCCAAAAAATTGTTCATTCAACTAAAGACTACCCCCACCTTTTCCTGCGAGCCGGGTTTAGGAGTCTAATGAACCGACTAGGACTTAAAATTTTTTTAATCAAAAATCTTTTCCTCCCTCACAGGCGGGCACCATTAAAAAAATTCGCCTTTTTTCTGTTTTAGAAACAGAATTATAAAATTAAAAATTGTCTTAATGTATTTTGTTTTCATGTAGTGTACAAGAAATGATGATTATGAGTCAACAGCAAAGACACCACACATGCAACAACCTGAGGGAATACAGAAAGATCCCTCACAGAAAGGGAAGAGACTTCGGTTGTTTCGCCCCCTCCTTCGTCAACAGGTTGGTAGTTAATAAAACAAACTAAAACTAAAAAAAATTTAGGAAGGAAACCCTTTTCATATTTTTTTCCTTTTTCTCTTTTTGTTCTTTTTTCAACTTTCTTCCTTTTTTTGTTGTTTTCTTTTTGTTCTTTTTCTATTGATAAATTATTTCAGGTGCAGGAGTCTTGTTTTTAGGTTTTAAAATGACATCCGGATTGAGTCTTCAGTTTGATGATGAAATCTTATTGGAAGTGTTTAATACTGATTGACTGATTGTTTGGGGCGGGAAAAGGAATCGGGGAGTGTTAGGCTGATCCTGAAGAATCTGATATGTCGTGGTGTTGGATATTTGATTTATAGAAAAGGATTGGGAGGTGTTTTGTTATCTAATGAATTAGGTTTGGCGGGGGGAAAAGGCTTAGATGGGTTAGGTTGAGACTGAGAGGCTTGACGTTGGGTTCTGAAAGGTTATGAAGAAGGTTTGCTGGAATGAATATCCACCAATCTCTACTCTCACAAGTTTGAGAGGAAGGTGAGGGGAGGAAATAAAATGAGGCAGTTGCTCCTTTTGTATTTTGTTGAAAAATTCCCGAGGGAGAGGGTTTGATTAATCTGAGAACGATCAAACTAAGAAGAAAAATTAAAATCTGGAGGCTCTATTAGGATTTCAAACAAAAATGGTGGCGGTTTTATAGTCTTCATTGGATTTATTCAAAATTGTTGGAAAAGGGTATTACTTCCATAGAAATCTGTTTCTGTTTGCTGTCACCTTGTCTCTCCCCTATCGAAATTGTGTTATGTTCACTCTAAAATTATCATTATTCTTTTTAATAGATCATCCTCTAACGTCTGAAAACTTATAGACTTTATAGACTTAGATAAATTAGTGAAATTAATTTTGAAAACTAGTTTAGGGTGAAGGTGAGTGCACATCTGGCCACGAGTTCATCGGGAAACCCCTTTTGTCTTTTTCACACTTGATATTTTTCCTTGTCCTCCTCACTCCCAAAAGAACAGACATCATGAGTGCTTTAAAGTGAGTGAATGAGGGTGCAGAAATGAGAGAGACAAGAAAGTGAAGACAGAAGATGGACAACCGGAGGAGCTTTCAAGCGAAATTTATTTTAATGTTGAATTTTATTACAGCTTTTATCAATTAGTTAATTTTTTCTTCTTATTTTGTTTTGTTTTTGTTCTCTTTTTGTTCTTTTTTTGTTTGATTTGGCACTTTTGGTGGATGGATGAATGGAATACGTTGTGTGAATGTGTGGGGAACAGATGTCTAATGGAGGTTTTGTTTTTTATTTTTTAAATTTTATTTTGAAATAATTTTTGCTTTCTTCTGAAACCAATTAGTATGTAGAACTCTTAGTTAACTTAGAACTTTTTTGTAGACTTATAATTAATTTTTTGGTTGTTCTCTTTCTTTTGATTTTGGAAAAATTTTTAGGGCAGTCGCACCCGTGAGACAGGTCGAAATTCGTCGAGAAACGCTGTTGCGTTTTTAATAATTTGTTTTCTTTGTTTTGTACGAAGAATTTTTTGTTTAACTTTTGACTTTTTAAATTTTTGTCAGGTAATCAACAAAACTATCCAATGTCAGAGGGAAATCAACCAGATGGAGATAAACTGGCTCAACAAAGACAATGTAAGTTTCACGTGAAAGGGGCGAAGGGGTGGAGGTTTCGTCCCACAATTTTTTAGACGGTTGTGATTGATAGTCGTATTGAAATAGGCAAAATAAAGTTTCAGGTTTTGACGAGAATCAAATGAATCAGGTTAATCGTCACGTCGAACAGGAAAGAGACGAGAGGAATTGCGGCTTCAATAGAAGAGATCGAAACAGGTGAATAAGCTTTGGCGAGGAGTTTTGTCCCGTGTTGGCCCTCATTTTGGAGAGAGAGTTCAACACTCGTTTGATTTTTGCAGGGAGAGACCGAGTTATAGTCATTATTCAAGTAAACCTCAAATGTACGATACAACGGCTCCGCCGCATCCAATTATGGGAGTAGGAATGTGTACTCCGCCGTCAGCACCTCCTCATCTGATGAATCAACCTCAGGGTGGTGGTCTACAACAACCTCTACCTAATCATTATTATCAAAATAATAGGCCATATTAACAAATTGTCTGAGATTTTTTTTCATGTAATTGGAGGTTAGATTTTTAATTTTTTTCTTTTTTATGGTTTTTCATTATTTATGTAATCAAAGATTGGAGTGTTAGGAATGTTTGATTGAGTGAAAATTTTTGAAGTGAGTTACTTAATTGTGTCGTATTTAAATAAATTCCTTTTGTGAAAGCGACACTAAAAAATGAGACTGCTTATATACATTATATATATACTATATATATTGTTGATGGTGTATAAAGCAATTTGAGATGTTTTTTTGTTTGAATAAAATAAATTAATTTTGAATAAGTTGAAAGCTTTTCTTTTTGGTTTCCAATATTTTAAATCATTAATTGCTTAATACGTGAATCGGTTTTTATAAATAAACTCCACCCTCCAATTCTTTCCTGCCGTCATGACGACGGTCTGTATTCCAAAAAAACTCATAAGAGAGGTGGCAGTTATCATTGAATAGATTGTCATTAGTCAGTTTGTGAGGAATGAGTTAATTTTTGGATTTTGGTTTGGATAAACTTTTGTCTCAGGTGTTTTTGTAATGTGTCAATTTTTAGGCCAGAAAAAGAAATTTTATTTTTGCTGCTAGAGGATTAAGACATAATCTTTTTGTGAAAAATAGAGGAAGCTGACGGAACAGTGCCTTTAATACAAAATTTAAATGTTATTAACACTAGGTTGTCAAAGAAGTATTTTGACTCCTTTATAGGTAAGCTCAGTATAGGTATATTAAGTTTTAGTCTTCCTATGGTTAAGTAAACGAACTTGAAGAAAGGAAGAGGAAGACGTGGAAGAAGAACACTTTGTGCTTTGTCGCAGGTGTTAATGACCTTGTGACGACTTTGCGACAATTCTCGGTAAAATGGAGTTGTGAAGAATTCAAAAGCCTACTTTATAGTTGTGTGTTTTCATTTTTTTAAGTTATTTTAAAATGTCTTGTAATTATGCCGACGGGTTATCTCCGTATCATGATAAGGGACAACTTGGTCTTGAAGAGGTAGTCAATTTCTGTCTTTTAAAATTGTCTCTCAACGTTGTGGCTTCATTAAAAAGAACGAGTCAGTGATTTACGACTTCATCAGTTAATTTTTTTCCCTTTTTTCTTCCAGAAATTTGATACAAAACATTTGGTTACTGCCAAAGTAGCGTTATTGACAAAGTGGATAAATTCATCAAAACATGTAGTGATTCATACAGGCGCGGGAATAAGCACAGCAGCAGGTATTCCTGACTTCAGGTAATGTGTTGACAACTTTTTCTGAATTGATAATAACATTTGAAAAAGGAATTCGAAACAAAAATTTAGAAAGATGACTTATTTTCATTTTTTTCTTCAGGGGCCCAAGGGGAGTATGGACATTACAAGCAAAAGGAGAGAAACCTGACTTAAGTAAAGACTTTCATGAAGCAATTCCTACAGTCACACATATGGCTATAACAAAGCTTGTTGAAAAAGGAAAAGTGAAATATGTAGTTAGCCAAAATATTGATGGCCTTCACCTCAGGTCAAACTTGGGTAGGAAGTTTTTATCAGAATTACATGGGAACATGTTCACAGAACAGTGCAGTGCTTGCAACAGGTAAGTGGTTGAGTTTCACCAGAGACAAGTAAATTTAAAGGAATTGTTCTTAAATTAGATAATTGCTTCTTTATTCATTTGCAGTTGAAAATTTCAGCTAACTTCTTGTTTTATATTTATTTAGGCAGTTTGTAAGAAACACACCAGTACCATCAGTAGGTCAGAAACCTTTAAATAAAGTTTGCCCAACAACAAAGGCCAATGGAAGACCTTGTCGTGGAAAACTGCATGATACTATATTGGACTGGGAACACAATTTACCTGAAAATGATTTGGGAATGGCTGATTATCATTCAAGGTAAATTTCTTCATTTAATTTTAAGTTTAAAATGTGACGAAAATAGTATTTGCATATGGAAATAAAGAGCCACAGGTTGCCTACTCATGATGTATGTCTGTGACCATTAATTTATTTAATTAAAATGTGGTTTTTGACTCCCCTCCCCCCCCAGTATAAAAAAAAGAAAGACTTAATGAATAGTGTCTCTTAACAATTTGTTTTTGAATGTTTTCAGCCTTGCTGATCTCTCGATATGTCTTGGCACTACCATGCAGATAGTACCTAGTGGAAATTTACCCCTCTATACTAAAAGGCATGGTGGGACATTAGTTATCATTAATCTACAGCCAACAAAACATGTAAGTTATTTATATTAAATAAAGATGTTATATATTATATAATTACTGTTACAAATGGAAGAGTGAGAGAGCTTTTTTAGTCTCAAGGTTCCTTTGTTTGACTTTGTGAGACCCTATTCCTCAACTTCATTATTTATTAGTGTTAGTAGGATGTTGAGGATGTTTTATTGATGGAGGCTTAATTAGGGAATGAATATGATAATTATATTGAACACTTGAAAAAAGCTTCTTTGATTTCTGGTCTGAGTGTTTGATCAGACTCAGTCAGAAGTGTACCATAAACACTTACACATACAAGTGATGGCTGACTCTTTTAGAAAATTCTGCAAGGCAAGGGTGAAAATTTAACTTGTTTGATGCGCCATTGGAATCTAGAGCTTTGAAAATTTCTTTGTCCATGTTCGACTTCCTTGGGCGTTGCTTTGCCTTTTCTCTCTTCCAACTTCCTTTCAAGTATTTCTAATTTACTCACCCTGATAGTTGGGATTTGGTTTCATTGGTGTTGGTAAGGTAAAATTCCTTTTTGGTGCTTATATCCATACCTTTAGTTTATCTATTGTAGGTATTTGTCATTGTTTGAAATTTTCCCTCGTAGAAAGTGTTTCCGTTGAAGAAGTGTTTATTGTTTCAAGTTAATAGAGTTGGGATTTACGTTTTATGCTAATGTCTGTTTCTGTTATTTTGTTACAGGATAGAAAAGCAGATTTAATAATTCACGCGTACGTAGACGAAGTAATGACGATGTTAATGAAAAATTTAAACATAAAAATTCCCAAATATAACCCGAAAAATGATCCGACGAGGACGTTGACTTTGGCACCAGACAAATTCTTGGAATGGACCATAACGGATTCCATGCTTCGTGAGATGAAGGAGATCTTTGAAGCGAGATGTGGCGCTAAAGAGGCGCGTAAACGTCTCGAAATGATAGACGATGATGTTCCAGTCACCTTCACGAGACACGTAAAGAGGAAAGGAAAAGAGGACGAGGACTCTGATTTAGAAGTGTTGGACGTGATTGTAAAGCCGAAGCGAACGAGAGAATCTACAAAACGGGGAGCGAAAAAAAACTCGACAACCGTTTACAACACGACGATCACTATAAAAAAAGTGACGCCAGCTCCGAAAAAGGTCAAATATGAAGGAGAGAAGATAACGATTAAGAAAAACGTAACCCCGACGAAAACAAAATATGAAATCGTAACGAAGCCCAAGAAAACACCAAAGTGCGAGATCGTTTACGAAACAGACGGAGATCTGTGCAACGATCTGGACATGATCTGTGAGTCTGACGACGATGAAATGACCAATAACTTCACGTATAACTTTAAGCGGTATTTATATGACGACGTTAAAAAAGAAGAACCGTCAAAAGAGGGTAAGGAGGAGAACGTGGAAGTGAAAACTGAAGTTAAAAACGAAATAAAACTCGAGGAGGGTGTGGAAATGAAGAAAGAAGTGGAAGAACCGATCAAGGAAGTCAACAAAACGGAACCGGAAATAGAAGGTGGAGAAAATTCGACTGAAAAAGAAAAGAGCGAAATTGCCGTTAGCTCCGAAGAGAAAAATAAGGATGGTGAGGAAACGCAAGACCAAGAACAGACTGAAAAGCCTCCAGAAACAATCGAAAATGCGGAAAGTGCTAAAGATATATCGGATTCTGTCGAAACGGAGAACACAGACGAAAAGATGGATGAATCGTCGGCTGAAATCACGGGAGAGAGAAATTGTCTGAAGATGAAAAGAAAGAAGAAGAGGAAGAAAAAGAAAAAGAAAACGCGAGCGAATGTATTTCTCCGGAGAAAGCAACCAAGTTAACAAATCTGAACAAGTCGAACCTGAAAACATTCCGATGGAAGTCGATGCGGGTGAGTATCAAGTCCAAAGTGCAACATCCAACGAACAAGAACTTTTAGGAATGACAGAAAAGGAGGGACAAAATGAAAAAGAGAATGAGGGTGGTGATGATGGGGTACAAACAGAGAACAAAGACGGCCAAAACGAGAATTCCTTAGATAAAAGCCAAGAGAATGCAAACAAAACGGAGGACTATCGAAATATCGAATCGGAATTATCCAGTTTATCAAACTCAAATATAGAAAGTCAAATCGATCAGATGGTGAATCAAGGAGCGTCATCAACACAATCTTTTGAAAATACTTTGGAAATGTCTAACTGTAGCATGAATTCGTCTATAAACGAAAATTATGAGTTCTATGGAAATGACTATAATTCAACAAATAATTCCACCGACATGGATTACACAGACAATAATTATTACAATAATTTTTAAAGAATAACGCTTTTCAATATGGCGTCACAGCTTCAAAAGTTTCCCCTCTGGAAACAGTTTTTGTCTCCAAATCGTTTTTTTCCCGTGAGGGATAAGTTCTTTTGCTCTTCAAAAACCGGAAATGGTTTTTCTTTCATGTCAGTTTCAGGTTTTAACGCTTAAATACGATAAACTTATAAGATAAAAAAAATTTCAAAATGGACGCTTTTAGTTTTACTTGTTTTGAAGTGTCGAATGAATTTCCAGAGGTCTGTAAAATGCCTTGATGAGACTTGACCATTTTTATCTTTTACAAGGGAGAAAAGAATAATGGAAAAGGTGATAACTATAAATTTTGAAAATTAGAATTGTTTTGCTTTAAACAAAACTCGATTCAAGAGTTAGAAAGATATATATTAATATATATAATGGTTCCAGTTAAATGATTTTCATACTTAACAGTTATTGTTTCTAAACAGGATGATCTATGAATTTTTTTTATAAATCAAAGCTAGACTTTTCTAACATTTATAATAGTGATATTGGAAATAAGTAAAACGTTTGTATTAAAGAACTGCTTGTATATGTATTATACACCCAAATATAAAGATTTATTTATCAGTTTAAATGTTCACCTAAGTTGCGTACTGTATAGATATTATTGTGAAAGATCGAAGTTAGAGAATATCGACTTTCTTTGTGAATGTAAAGATTGGCACCACTGAGCGGAAACTACAAATAGAATCATGGAAACTTCCTTACCTTTTATTCGAAACTACAATATTTTAAGTATTTCACACCTAAAAACTTGCCTCCTTGTTGTACCCCTAAAACCATTTTACATAGACATCGATAGGTCTCTCAACTAATTAAATACTAATAAGGAAATAGATAAGGAAAGATAAAAGAGAAAAATTTCTTTTCACACCGATACATATATTTATACAGTGGATACAGTAACTACATAAATAACAAAGTTATTTTTACACTATAATCACAGTTACAATTACAAGACAGGTAACATTTACATCGGGGGTGTCAAACTCGAGGCCCGAGATGAACATTTCTGCGGCCCACCTGATGTTAAGCTATTCATATTTGGCCCAAGTTACCTTTTGAGTTTGACACCCCTGACTAACATAATATTATTAACAAACTATTGCTATTATAACTACTACATATATTATCGGTACTAGGTTACAAAATATGGTAACTGATACTGCTAACATTAAGTAACATAACTGTAACAAATTATCACTATTGATGAACAGGATATGAGATCTGGAATACAAAGAGCGACTCTTTTAACAAGTATTATACCAGCTATAAGCTGTCAATCTCGTTAATCTGTTTTCAAATCTACATTAAACAGCGTAAGCACACAACAGCTGAAAAGTTCGCAAAGAAACTTTAGCAAAATTTATGAGAGACAAGTGAAAACCCTAAAATTTTCTTATCAAAAATTGATATTATTGTTCAAACCTTGTACCTGTTTTTTTGACGAATCGAAATAAAGAGTTCGTCACGTGAAGATTGGTTTTGGTCGCACTCAGACTGGGAGCTACAAGATGGAATTACCATTTACACTATATTACCAATGACTACACGAAGAATGAAAGGGTGTTGCAAAAAAAATCAGGGATAGAGCAAAGGTGGAAAAACAAAAACGTAATGAAATTCGAGTAGGTTACTAGAAAATTGAGATCAACTGAGTTTGGAAGAGGTGGACGGAACCCCCACCCCGAAATCCCTAGAAAACCAAGTGATTCTCATGCCTTGACACATGCTAGATGTCTCATCCCTGTCTTCGGTATAAATGGAAAGTCAATAGTAGTAATGAGTAAGTTTGTGAGTATTGGGTGTGTGCTTTAAAATGATTTGGGTTGAAAAATCAATAGACAAGAAAAACTTTGCACTGGCATAGAACAATTTCTTTCTTCTTGGACCTTCGAGCCGAATTATCGATCAAATGGTCGCCCCGAAGTGATGTAGACAAACTACAGAAACTTGGTGTCTTTCAAGGACAATTTTCTTAAACTGAATACGAAAAATTTGTCCTTCGCCAAGGCGAGATCGCGTATCGGAGGTGTGCGATTTCGAGAAGCTCCTGTGAGACATCACAGCTCAAATGAGGCTACAGAAAAAGCAAAAAAGCTGTGAAAACGCTGATCCAGTCGGTTATGGAGTTTTCTCCAAATTATCCACTATATTAACAAAACCCAATTTTAAAAGTCCCCTTGCTCTAAGTAGTAGCCCATGTATTGTATATATATTATAAAACAATATAATATATATTATACTGATATAAGGCTTTGTACATAGACATATAAACATTTCCATCATATAAAAACGAACAAGCGGATATTAATTTTCAAGCTTTTTTCTAGTTAGCAGTCTTGGGTGGAAAATTATTTCCTTTTAATTCTCCAGGAGGAAAAGGTAGGACTCAGTTAAATGTCCGTGGGGGAAAAAATGATTGGCAGATGACAAAATTTGATTTGCAACATGTCATAAAATTGGTAGGCTGCAATATTATTTGTTTGGGAGAAACAGGAAGCTCCAACAGAAAAATTTCAAATAAATGTCAGAACAAATTGCGATTATTAAAAAATCCAAAGCCATCGACGTTAAATAGTACAATTTAATTTCATTTTAACAGTAGTTTATTTAGTAAAGTGTTTTGAGAATTATATTCTTTTGTTTGTAGGATTGTATTTGTAGAATTTTAAAATTGGCGCATGCTTTCCAAATATTTTTTAGAATTGTATTTATGTGCATTACATATTTATAATTACGATCTGGTTCGTTCGTTCGCTTGTGAATAACTCGCTTTAAGGTTTTATTTATTTATTGATAAAAACTATAAGTTACAATACAAACTCTATAGCACAACAAATAAGTGATGCTCATTTTGATTCATGTCAATGAACATTTGGATACATAAATTGCTTATAAGCTATTATTAACATCTAAACTTATGTGTCATAATTTGGCAAACAAAAACTGAAAAGTTTTCTCTTTGAGAGGAAGTTTTCAGTGGGAGATTAAAAAAGGTTTCATTTAATTTAAACTGCTTTCTCCTTGAGACCACTTTCTGCATTCAACTAGTGTTTGCGCTAATTTCAATTAATAGGCGCAAGAAGGA
This sequence comes from Columbicola columbae, assembly GCA_016920875.1. Lineage (NCBI taxonomy): Eukaryota > Metazoa > Arthropoda > Insecta > Psocodea > Philopteridae > Columbicola > Columbicola columbae. The sequence continues at coordinate 16,319,740 of JADMLL010000003.1, read as the reverse complement.
GGCGGAGTGAACCGAGTCCGCAAAACGTTCGCCAGAAATCGAGTTCGCTCCTGTCGTAAAGCGAGCGAAGAATTTTTCTCACGATTATCACGACCTTAGATTTTGTCCGCCAGAGTAGTTTTATATTTTGCACCGTGAAGTCTGTTTTAAAAGTTAAATTTTTTTTACTAAGTGCGGCTCATCCCATTATCATTCTCATTTTCAATTCAGGTTTTCCATCAGGATCGATATCGTACTATCCTACTTTTAGTTTGCAGTCATGGGAGAAAATTATTTTACGTGGGCCAAATGTTTTCCGGTAAGGAAGAAGTTGTTTTTCTTCAGAGAATTTTGCGGGGTACATGCCCAACCCTTCACTATCCGGAACAGTTCAGAGCAAAGGTTACATTCAATGCGGCAAGGAGAGAGAGGAAGAAGTCAGTGGGCTCAGGTAAATATTCGCAAGAGCAAAGAAGACCATTGGCAGGTGACAAAAGTTGATTTTCAACATAATCATAAAATTGCCAGGGTGCAATATGATATGTATGGGAGGAAAAGGAAGCTCGAACAGAAAAATTTCAAATTAATGTCTGATCTTGTAAAGGTAAAGGTTAAAGACAGTGTAATTGCAGATGTGTTAAAGAAAAAGAATGATAAGATTTTAACACGGAAGGACATTCAAAATATTAGAAATACTCACTCGGTTTTGAAGAAAAGAAGTCAGAATTGAAAAGTTTTTTAATAAAAGTTGCAGAAGAAAATGGGAGGTGCACAATTAGTTACAACGATGAAAACAATGTAAAAGCACTGTTTATTGCAACAGATGTAACGATTGATTGTTTGAAAAAGTCTCAACCACCAATGATACAAATTGACATATCATTTGGATTTGATGCAGAAATTACAAATTGCTGGGCTTTTGCTATTATTCTTCAGTGACGGGCAAATCAGAATTTGCAGCTTTAGCATTTATTTTAAAAGAAACATTGGAAATTATTAAAGAAAATGTAGAGAAATTTAAACAGATTTGTGTGAATGATCCTCTAGTATTTTTAATTGATAAAGACTTCACAGAGATTTCAGCAATAAGAGATCATTATCAGAGATCATTAAGAGATCTAAGTATCATTTTATTATGCAAATTTCATGTCTTAAAATATATAAAAAAGCTGTTATCTTCAGCCTTCGCTTGTCATAAGTGCCACCAAAGAAAATATATTCAAAATGTTTAAGAAAGTTTTATACTCTCAAACAGAAGAAGAGTATGAAGAAAGAAAGATGGATTTATTGTTCATGAAGTAGAAGTGATGGCTGGAAATAAGTATGTGCCAATCAAGGATCAACTTAATAATAACTGGGATTCATGTAAAGAAATGTGGGTTCACTGCTACAGAAAAAACCTGACTCTGTCACTGAAAGATTAAATTATAGCATTTCTTTTACGAGCCAGAAAGTTTTTAAAATAATAGATACAAATCCAAAAATTAGAACTTTTTTGGACTCTATCGTTGAGGCTGAATGAAACAGGGTTAAAGTTACTACATGAATCCCTTGTATTATTAGAAACACTAAAATGTGCTACAACAGAAAATAAAAAAAGGAGTTCTAGAAACTTGCACTTTATATGGGACAAACATTAGCTCCTGCAACTGTGGATTCTGGAAATCTTACAGAACCTCTCTGCCATCTCAAGAGAGTTTAGAACTTAGGAAGGGTGAGTACAGAAGACACTGCTCTTAAAAGTATAAAT
>JADMLL010000003.1:16305909-16317911 GCA_016920875.1 Columbicola columbae | reverse complement strand
TCCATCTTTCTTTCTTCATACTCTTCTTCTGTTTGAGAGTATAAAACTTTTTAAACATTTTGAATATATTTTCTTTGGTGGCATGTTGAAGGCTGAAGATAACAGCTTTTTTATATATTTTAAGACATGAAATTTGCATAATAAAATGATACTTAGATCTCTTAATGATCTCTGATAATGATCTCTTATTGCTGAAATCTCTGTGAAGTCTTTATCAATTAAAATACTAGAGGATCATTCACACAAATCTGTTTAAATTTCTCTACATTTTCTTTAATAATTTCCAATGTTTCTTTTAAAATAAATGCTAAAGCTGCAAATTCTGATTTGCCCGTCACTGAAGAATAATAGCAAAAGCCCAGCAATTTGTAATTTCTGCATCAAATCCAAATGATATGTCAATTTGTATCATTGGTGGTTGAGACTTTTTCAAACAATCAATCGTTACATCTGTTGCAATAAACAGTGCTTTTACATTGTTTTCATCGTTGTAACTAATTGTGCACCTCCCATTTTCTTCTGCAACTTTTATTAAAAAACTTTTCAATTCTGACTTCTTTTCTTCAAAACCGAGTGAGTATTTCTAATATTTTGAATGTCCTTCCGTGTTAAAATCTTATCATTCTTTTTTTAACACATCTGCAATTACACTGTCTTTAACCTTTACCTTTACAAGATCAGACATTAATTTGAAATTTTTCTGTTCGAGCTTCCTTTTCCTCCCATACATATCATATTGCACCCTGGCAATTTTATGATTATGTTGAAAATCAACTTTTGTCACCTGCCAATGGTCTTCTTTGCTCTTGCGAATATTTACCTGAGCCCACTGACTTCTTCCTCCTCTCTCCTTGCCGGAATGTAACCTTTTGCTCTGAACTGTTCCGGATAGTGGTTGGGCATGTACCCCGCAAAATTCTCTGAAGAAAAACAACTTCTTCCTTACCGGAAAACATTTGGCCCACGTAAAATAATTTTCTCCCATGACTGCAAACTAAAAGTAGGATAGTACGATATCGATCCTGATGGAAAACCTGAATTGAAAATGAGAATGATAATGGGATGAGCCGCACTTAGTAAAAAAAATTTAACTTTTAAAACAGACTTCACGGTGCAAAATATAAACTACTCTGGCGGACAAAATCTAAGGTCGTGATAATCGTGAGAAAAATTCTTCGCTCGCTTTACGACAGGAGCGAACTCGATTTCTGGCGAACGTTTTGCGGACTCGGTTCACTCCGCCTCCTTCTTGCGCCTATTAATTGAAATTAGCGCAAACACTAGTTGAATGCAGAAAGTGGTCTCAAGGAGAAAGCAGTTTAAATTAAATGAAACCTTTTTATCTCCCACTGAAAACTTCCTCTCAAAGAAAACTTTTCAGTTTTTGTTTGCCAAATTATGACACATAAGTTTAGATGTTAATAATAGCTTATAAGCAATTTATGTATCCAAATGTTCATTGACATGAATCAAAATGAGCATCACTTATTTGTTGTGCTATAGAGTTTGTATTGTAACTTATAGTTTTTATCAATAAATAAATAAAACCTTAAAGCGAGTTATTCACAAGCGAACGAACGAACCAGATCGTAATTATAAATATGTAATGCACATAAATACAATTCTAAAAATATTTGGAAAGCATGCAATTTTAAAATTCTACAAATACAATCCTACAAACAAAAGAATATAATTCTCAAAACACTTTACTAAATAAACTACTGTTAAAATGAAATTAAATTGTACTATTTAACGTCGATGGCTTTGGATTTTTTAATAATCGCAATTTGTTCTGACATTTATTTGAAATTTTCTGTTGGAGCTTCCTGTTTCTCCCAAACAAATAATATTGCAGCCTACCAATTTTATGACATGTTGCAAATCAAATTTTGTCATCTGCCAATCATTTTTTCCCCCACGGACATTTAACTGAGTCCTACCTTTTCCTCCTGGAGAATTAAAAGGAAATAATTTTCCACCCAAGACTGCTAACTAGAAAAAAGCTTGAAAATTAATATCCGCTTGTTCGTTTTTATATGATGGAAATGTTTATATGTCTATGTACAAAGCCTTATATCAGTATAATATATATTATATTGTTTTATAATATATATACAATACATGGGCTACTACTTAGAGCAAGGGGACTTTTAAAATTGGGTTTTGTTAATATAGTGGATAATTTGGAGAAAACTCCATAACCGACTGGATCAGCGTTTTCACAGCTTTTTTGCTTTTTTCTGTAGCCTGCTTTTCATTTGAGCTGTGATGTCTCACAGGAGCTTCGAAATCGCACACCTCCGATACGCGATCTCGCCTTGGCGAAGGACAAATTTTTCGTATTCAGTTTAAGAAAATTGTCCTTGAAAGACACCAAGTTTCTGTAGTTTGTCTACATCACTTGGGCGACCATTTGATCGATAATTCGGCTCGAAGGTCCAAGAAGAAAGAAATTGTTCTATGCCAGTGCAAAGTTTTTCTTGTCTATTGATTTTTCAACCCAAATCATTTTAAAGCACACACCCAATACTCACAACCGACTTACTCATTACTACTATTGACTTTCCATTTATACCGAAGACAGGGGATGAGACATCTAGCATGTGTCAAGGCATGAGAATCACTTGGTTTTCTAGGGATTTCGGGGTGGGGGTTCCGTCCACCTCTTCCAAACTCAGTTGATCTCAATTTTCTAGTAACCTACTCGAATTTCATTACGTTTTTGTTTTTCCACCTTTGCTCTATCCCTGATTTTTTTTGCAACACCCTTTCATTCTTCGTGTAGTCATTGGTAATATAGTGTAAATGGTAATTCCATCTTGTAGCTCCCAGTCTGAGTGCGACCAAAACCAATCTTCACGTGACGAACTCTTTATTTCGATTCGTCAAAAAAACAGGTACAAGGTTTGAACAATAATATCAATTTTTGATAAGAAAATTTTAGGGTTTTCACTTGTCTCTCATAAATTTTGCTAAAGTTTCTTTGCGAACTTTTCAGCTGTTGTGTGCTTACGCTGTTTAATGTAGATTTGAAAACAGATTAACGAGATTGACAGCTTATAGCTGGTATAATACTTGTTAAAAGAGTCGCTCTTTGTATTCCAGATCTCATATCCTGTTCATCAATAGTGATAATTTGTTACAGTTATGTTACTTAATGTTAGCAGTATCAGTTACCATATTTTGTAACCTAGTACCGATAATATATGTAGTAGTTATAATAGCAATAGTTTGTTAATAATATTATGTTAGTCAGGGGTGTCAAACTCAAAAGGTAACTTGGGCCAAATATGAATAGCTTAACATCAGGTGGGCCGCAGAAATGTTCATCTCGGGCCTCGAGTTTGACACCCCCGATGTAAATGTTACCTGTCTTGTAATTGTAACTGTGATTATAGTGTAAAAATAACTTTGTTATTTATGTTACTACTGTATCCACTGTATAAATATATGTATCGGTGTGAAAAGAAATTTTCTCTTTTATCTTTCCTTATTTCCTTATTAGTATTTAATTAGTTGAGAGACCTATCGATGTCTATGTAAAATGGTTTTAGGGGGTACACCCAACAGGAGGCAAGTTTTTAGGTGTGAAATACTTAAAATATTGTAGTTTCGAATAAAAGGTAAGGAAGTTTCCATGATTCTATTTGTAGTTTCCGCTCAGTGGTGCCAATCTTTACATTCACAAAGAAAGTCGATATTCTAACTCGATCTTTCACAATAATATCTATACAGTACGCAACTTAGGTGAACATTTAACTGATAAATAAATCTTTATATTTGGGTGTAATACATATACAAGCAGTTCTTAATACAAACGTTTTACTTATTTCCAATATCACTATTATAAATGTTAGAAAAGTCTAGTTTTGATTTATAAAAATTCATAGATCATCCTGTTTAGAAACAATAACTGTTAAGTATGAAAATCATTTAACTGAACCAATTATATATATTAATATATATCTTTCTAACTCTTGAATCGAGTTTGTTTAAAGCAAAACAATTCTAATTTTCAAAATTTATAGTTATCACCTTTTCCATTATTCTTTTCTCCTTGTAAAGATAAAATGGTCAAGTCTCATCAAGGCATTTTACAGACCTCTGGAAATTCATTCGACACTTCAAAACAAGTAAAACTAAAAGCGTCCATTTTGAAATTTTTTTTATCTTATAAGTTTATCGTATTTAAGCGTTAAAACCTGAAACGATATGAAAGAAAAACCATTTCCGGTTTTTGAAGAGCAAAAGAACTTATCCCTCACGGGAAAAAAACGATTTGGAGACAAAAACTGTTTCCAGAGGGGAAACTTTTGAAGTTGTGACGCCATATTGAAAAGTTATTCTTTAAAAATTATTGTAATAATTATTGTCTGTGTAATCCATGTCGGTGGAATTATTTGTTGAATTATAGTCATTTCCATAGAACTCATAATTTTCGTTTATAGACGAATTCATGCTACAGTTAGACATTTCCAAAGTATTTTCAAAAGATTGTGTTGATGACGCTCCTTGATTCACCATCTGATCGATTTGACTTTCTATATTTGAGTTTGATAAACTGGATAATTCCGATTCGATATTTCGATAGTCCTCCGTTTTGTTTGCATTCTCTGGCTTTTATCTAAGGAATTCTCGTTTTGGCCGTCTTTGTTCTCTGTTTGTACCCCATCATCACCACCTCTCTATTCTCTTTTCATTTTGTCCCTCCTTTTCTGTCATTCCTAAAGTTCTTGTTCGTTGGATGTTGCACTTTGACTTGATACTCACCCGCATCGACTTCCATCGGAATTTTTCAGTTCGACTTGTTCAGATTTGTTAACTTGTTGCTTCTCCGGAAATACATTCGTCGCGTTTTCTTTTTCTTCCTCTCTTCTTTCTTTTCATCTTCAGACAATTTCTCTCCCGTGATTTCAGCCACGATTCATCCATCTTTTCGTCTGTGTTCTCCGTTTCGACAGAATCCGATATATCTTTAGCACTTTCCGCATTTTCGATTGTTTCTGGAGGCTTTTCAGTCTGTTCTTGGTCTTGCGTTTCCTCACCATCCTTATTTTTCTCTTCGGAGCTAACGGCAATTTCGCTCTTTTCTTTTTCAGTCGAATTTTCTCCACCTTCTATTTCCGGTTCCGTTTTGTTGACTTCCTTGATCGGTTCTTCCACTTCTTTCTTCATTTCCACACCCTCCTCGAGTTTTATTCGTTTTTAACTTCAGTTTTCACTTCCACGTTCTCCTCCTTACCCTCTTTTGACGGTTCTTCTTTTTTAACGTCGTCATATAAATACCGCTTAAAGTTATACGTGAAGTTATTGGTCATTTCATCGTCGTCAGACTCACAGATCATGTCCAGATCGTTGCACAGATCTCCGTCTGTTTCGTAAACGATCTCGCACTTTGTGTTTTCTTGGCTTCGTTACGATTTCATATTTTGTTTTCGGGGTTACGTTTTTCTTAATCGTTATCTTCTCTCCTTCATATTTGACCTTTTTCGAGCTGGCGTCACTTTTTATAGTGATCGTCGTGTTGTAAACGGTTGTCGAGTTTTTCGCTCCCGTTTTGTAGATTCTCTCGTTCGCTTCGGCTTTACAATCACAACACTTCTAAATCAGAGTCCTCGTCCTCTTTTCCTTTCCTCTTTACGTGTCTCGTGAAGGTGACTGGAACATCATCGTCTATCATTTCGAGACGTTTACGCGCCTCTTTAGCGCCACATCTCGCTTCAAAGATCTCCTTCATCTCACGAAGCATGGAATCCGTTATGGTCCATTCCAAGAATTTGTCTGGTGCCAAAGTCAACGTCCTCGTCGGATCATTTTTCGGGTTATATTTGGGAATTTTTATGTTTAAATTTTTCATTAACATCGTCATTACTTCGTCTACGTACGCGTGAATTATTAAATCTGCTTTTTATCCTGTAACAAAATAACAGAAACAGACATTAGCATAAAACGTAAATCCCAACTCTATTAACTTGAAACAATAAACACTTCTTCAACGGAAACACTTTCTACGAGGGAAAATTTCAAACAATGACAAATACCTACAATAGATAAACTAAAGGTATGGATATAAGCACCAAAAAGGAATTTTACCTTACCAACACCAATGAAACCAATCCCAACTATCAGGGTGAGTAAATTAGAAATACTTGAAAGGAAGTTGGAAGAGAGAAAAGGCAAAGCAACGCCCAAGGAAGTCGAACATGGACAAAGAAATTTTCAAAGCTCTAGATTCCAATGGCGCATCAAACAAGTTAAATTTTCACCCTTGCCTTGCAGAATTTTCTAAAAGAGTCAGCCATCACTTGTATGTGTAAGTGTTTATGGTACACTTGACTGAGTCTGATCAAACACTCAGACCAGAAATCAAAGAAGCTTTTTCAAGTGTTCAATATAATTATCATATTCATTCCCTAATTAATCCATCAATAAAACATCCTCAACATCCTACTAACACTAATAAATAATGAAGTTGAGGAATAGGGTCTCACAAAGTCAAACAAAGGAACCTTGAGACTAAAAAGCTCTCACTCTTCCATTTGTAACAGTAATTATATAATATATAACATCTTTATTTAATATAAATAACATTTTTGTTGGCTGTAGATTATGATAACTAATGTCCCACCATGCCTTTTAGTATAGAGGGGTAAATTTCCACTAGGTACTATCTGCATGGTAGTGCCAAGACATATCGAGAGATCAGCAAGGCTGAAAACATTCAAAAACAAATTGTTAAGAGACACTATTCATTAAGTCTTTCTTTTTACTGGGGGAGGAGTCAAAACCACATTTTAATTAAATAAATTAATGGTCACAGACATACATCATGAGTAGGCAACCTGTGGCTCTTTATTTCCATATGCAAATACTATTTTAGTCACATTTTAAAAATTAAATGAAGAAATTTACCTTGAATGATAATCAGCCATTCCCAAATCATTTTCAGGTAAATTGTGTTCCCAGTCCAATATAGTATCATGCAGTTTTCCACGACAAGGTCTTCCATTGGCCTTTGTTGTTGGGCAAACTTTATTTAAAGGTTTCTGACCTACTGATGGTACTGGTGTGTTTCTTACAAACTGCCTAAATAAATATAAAACAAGAAGTTAGCTTTCAACTACAAATGAATAAAGAAGCAATTATCTAATTTAAGAACAATTCCTTTAAATTTACTTGTCTCTGGTGAAACTCAACCACTTACCTGTTGCAAGCACTGCACTGTTCTGTGAACATGTTCCCATGTAATTCTGATAAAAACTTCCTACCCAAGTTTGACCTGAGGTGAAGGCCATCAATATTTTGGCTAACTACATATTTCACTTTTCCTTTTTCAACAAGCTTTGTTATAGCCATATGTGTGACTGTAGAATGCTTCATGAAAGTCTTAACTCAAGGGTTTCTCTCCTTTTGCTTGTAATGTCCATACTCCCCTTGGGCCCCTGAAGAAATGAAAATAAGTCATCTTTCTAAATTTTTGTTTCGAATTCCTTTTCAAATGTTATTATCAATTCAGAAAAGTTGTCAACACATTACCTGAAGTCAGAATACCTGCTGTGTGCTTATTCCCGCGCCTGTATGAATCACTACATGTTTTGATGAATTTATCCACTTTGTCAATAACGCTACTTTGGCAGTAACCAAATGTTTTGTATCAAATTTCTGGAAGAAAAAGGAAAAATTAACTGATGAAGTCGTAAATCACTGACTCGTTCTTTAATGAAGCCACAACGTTGAGAGAAATTTTAAAAAGACAGTGACTACTCTTCAAGACCAAGTTGTCCATCATGATACGGAGATAACCCGTCGGCATAATTACAAGACATTTTAAATAACTAAAAATGAAAACACACAACTATAAAGTAGGTTTTGATTCTTCCACCTTTTACCAGAATTGTCGCAAAGTCGTCACAAGGTCATTAACACTGCGACAAAGCACAAAGTGTTCTTCTTCCACGTCTTCCTCTTCCTTTCTGTTAGATTATGACCCGAATTGTTTAGTCATAGAGTAAATGTACTTGTTGTTGTTATATCCGGTTTATGATGTTATGTAGCTTTGTTTGTTAGTCTCGAGAAGAGACAGTTTATTTCATTGAATATATATATGTTTTAACACGTTATCAGCACGATGAAGAAGGCCACAAATAGTTCTGTCAAAGAAAGTACATTTCAAGGACAAAATCAAGTGAATATTAGACTACTTGAAGGCAAGAATGGTTGGCATGGTTGGCGGCGTCAGATAACGGCTCTTTTCAAGTCATTAAAATTTATAAAGCTTTGGAAGAAAAACTTGAAGATGATGATCCGGTTAATGCAGATGCTTTATCACATTTAATATGCAGGATAGATTATAATTTATTATTGCAACTACCGGAAACGGACAATGCGTTTGAGTTTTGGAATGCGTTGAAGTTGATGTTTGATGAAAAATGACTCAAAATTATTGAAGTTATTTAAAGACTTTCTTAATGTCAAATTTGATAACTTGGAAAATCTTGAAGAGACACTAAACAGATTGAGTGAAATATTTTTTGAACTTAACTCCATTGACAAAGTAATTTCAGAGAAAACCTTCATATTACTGATATTTGCAATGTTAAGAAACATTATCCTCAAATTGCTGTAACTTCAAATATGAAGTTAACAATGGCAAATGTATTTCCCAGTTTAATATCTGAAGCAAAACATAAAAAATTTCAAGGAGAAAGAAGTGTGGATATTTCAGAAGATTCTGTTATGACAAATGCTGTTATCTGTTTTAAATGTCAAGGGAAGGGTCATTATGCCAGATTTTGTAAAAAAAAGGTGAATAAGACAAACAGAGTACAGATGAATTGTTTAAATATAAATAAAGATCTTCCAGATATGAATATGATTTGGATTTTGGATGATGGAAGCAATGAACATGTTTGTGGAAATTTATCTTTGATGACAAAAGTAGAGGAATTAAAATCGGAAATGAAAGTCAGAGATTCTACAGGAAAACTTTCAAAATTACACACCAAGGATATGCAGTAATTAAAAACAAGAGATGGGAATTTTAATCAGATGTTATTATTCACCTGATTTAAAAACTAATTGCTTATCAAGATCAAAGTTAAGAGAAAGAGGAGCACACATTACATATAATAATAAGTATGGAAATTGGAAAATAAAGATAAAAGGTGCTTATTTTTTCACAAAGGAGAGAAATGGTTTAAGTGTTATAGACTGTTATTTTCAGAATATAAGAAGTAATGAAAAATTGTGGCAAAGACTGGGACATTGTGGAACTGAGAAACTGAAACATTTATTAAATCTTGATTGCAGTGGCGTAGTCAATAAGTGTGAAGTGTGTCACCAAAATAAAATGAAACGTTTACCATTCAAAATTGTCCACCATCTACTAATGAGATTTTAGGATGTATTTATAGTGATATTTGTGGACCTTTTGAACAAAGTGTGGGTGGTTTTCGATATTTTGCGACATTCATTGATGAGAAAACCAGGTTATGCACCGTAGTTATGATGCACAGTCGACAGAAGTTCTATCATGTTTTAAAAATTTTGTACAGTGGGCAGAAAATCAAACTGGAAAAAGGGTAAAAAACTTTGTATCTGATAATGCCAAGGAATACAGATCAGAGGGTTTCTTAACATACTGTAAATTGAAAGGCATAAGTATTATAGATATTCCACCTTATACACCACAACTTAATGGGATAAGTGAACGTAAAAATCAGTCTCTATGTGTTATGGCTAGATGTATGTTAAATGAAAAACATCTACCTATTAGACTGTGGCCTTTTGCCATTGAATATGCTGCAAGAATTCAGAATAGGCTGCCAAACAAAGGTATTAATAAAATACCCAGAGAGGAATTTTTCAATGCAAACAAAATGTTAATCGCTCAGGAAATTTGGAAGTCTAGCATGGATGTTAAATGAGCATCCAGTGAATAAATTCTGTAAGAGATCAAAACCTACAATCTTGGTTGGTGTAGAAGACAAAGTATACAAACTATATGATCCTATAACAGATAGAATTTGTATAAGCAGAAATGTTAGGATTTTAGAAAATGAATCTTATGATTTTTCAAAACATCAAATCCAAGCTCAGCCAGCAAACCACATTTTTGAGGATATTATTAATCCTATACATAATGTAGAATTAGAACATGATTATAGTCAACCTAATGATTTTCACTGCAATGCATCTCAAGTTCAAACTGATACTCCTCAGTCATATGAAGAAGCAATAACAAGTACTGATGCAGGAGATTGGCAGACAGCAATTATGGAAGAATTTCTTTAAAGAATTATGAAGTATTGAAGAAGTTCCATTTACTGGGCAGAGGGCACTAGATACACGTTGGGTTTTTGCAAATAAGAAGGATCCTCAGGAAACTTATATAAAAGAAAAGCAAGACTGGTGGTAAAGGTTTCAAACAGAAATACGGTATAGATTATGATAAAGTATTTGCTCCTGTATGTGATCGTGCCACTCTAAGACTTTTTCACTATTACAGCTAAGAATCAGTGGCCAGTTTGTCAACTGGATATTAAAACAGCCTTTCTAAATTCAGAATTAAAAGAAGATATTTTTATAGTTCCACCAGCACCTTTTAAAAGATGGCATAGTTTGGAGATTAAAAAAATCTTTGTATGGTCTGAAGCAGGCATCAAAGTGCTGGCATGAAAAATTATCTAGCTTACTTATACAATTTGGCTTACATAGATCTAAGATAGACTCTTGTTTTTTTTATTCAAGTCATATGTTCGTTTTAGTTTATGTTGATGATATATTGGTCGCGGGGGAGAATGAAGCATATATCGACCAATTTAAGAAGTATCTAGTTAGTTTTCTGGAAGAAGATCTAGGAGAAGTAAACACCTTTTAGGACTTAAGATAAAGAGAAAAGAAAAGTGTTTTTTGATAAGTCAGGAAAGTTACATTGAAGAGGTAGCGAATACTTTTAATTTGACAACACCTAAATTCTCAAAGGTTCCTTTACCTTCAGGAACTGAAGGCCTAGAAAATGAACCAATAGATATGACCTTAGAAACCAAAATACGTTCCTTAATTGGAGTATTACTGTACATTGGAGATAACACAGACCGGACATACTAGCATCAGTCAACACTTTGGCGAAATACCAGTGTAAACCATCACAGAGATTATATGTCTACGCGAAACAGATTTTACGATATTTAGTAAATACAAAGGGCAGACAGCTTGTTGTTGGGGTTCTCAATGACAATGTCTTGGAGGCTTTTTCAGATGCTGATTTTGCTTCGGATGCAATGGATAGAAAATCAAGGACAGGGTACATTGTCAAAGTATTTGGATCACCAATAGCGTGGGTATCAAGAAAACAATCAACTGTTAGTCTTTCAACTGCCGAGTCAGAGTATGTAGCTTTGGCAGAAACTACATCAGAAGTGATTGGGATTAAACAGTTTCTGGAGGAAATTGGTTTGAATATTAGCACTCCAGTAACCATATTTGAAGACAACCAATCGACTATAAAAATGGCGGAAAATGAAACAACTAGAGCTAAGCACATAAATGTTAAATATCATTTTATTAGAGATTTGATAAACAAAGGAATTATTCAAGTAAAATATTTGTCGTCCAATGACAATCCAGCAGATGTGTTTACTAAAATTAATCCTACCAGGGATTTTGAGTTTTTATGCAAAAATATTGGTTTATTAGTGTAATTTAGAATTGTTAATAACAATGTTAAAGTTTTGAGTTTCTTTGTATAAAGATATTTGTTTGTGTAATTTCGGGTCACGGGAGTGTTAGATTATGACCCGAATTGTTTAGTCATAGAGTAAATGTACTTGTTGTTGTTATATCCGGTTTATGATGTTATGTAGCTTTGTTTGTTAGTCTCGAGAAGAGACAGTTTATTTCATTGAATATATATATGTTTTAACAGATGGCGGAGAAAGAAGGTTTTTCATTTTGATTTTTGGAGAAGTTGAGCAGAAACATGACAAAGAGACGACATTATT
>JADMLL010000003.1:16289473-16305809 GCA_016920875.1 Columbicola columbae | reverse complement strand
ATTAGGATGAGGCTATCGGGCCACCCAGCGGCGTTTTACTGCCACGTTAAGTCGTTAAAAACGTTATTTTTGAACACAGTCTTCACCATTACACATTTTTTGAACACAGGATGTAAGCTCCAAAACAAACATGAGGTTTTTTAAACAAATATGTTTTAGTTACACTGCTTTATGTAATTGTATTCTTACAATAATTTATGCAATTGGGAATCTTAAAATGTTTATAATGGTTTGTAAGAAAAGAAGTGTGGTTAAAAATGAAATGCAGTGCCATTTGGGAAAATTTTTTTGTTGAAATAAAATGTAAAAATAAATCTTGAAATTAAGTATTGAGATCGAGAAATGAATAAACACTTCGTATTTAAATCTTGAAATGATTATTAATGCCTAGAGTAGTTTCTCACAATCTTATTAGAGCATCCAAGCAAAGTAAACAAAACTTTCAATATTATAAATCTCCTCTTACAACTCAAACTTTTCTAATTACCCAATTAGTCAGAAAATAAATTCCATGTGCTGTCTGCTTTTTATTTGGATATTGAGAGCAACTGTGAGTAGTGATGAAGAGTTTGGAAGTTCATGCCAAAGGCAGGTTGAAATTATAAAATTGAAAAAATTTATGACACTCAGTTAAAAGGTCACCACTATGATGGTAATAAAACTTCTGCCCATGAAAAAAAGTTGTTGTGACAGCAGCTTAGTGTGTAAATGAAGAATTTCACTTGAATAGTTGACTAGCTTTTGATCGTACTTAAGTTCTGGATTGCAGAATACTTCTACACAGAGCAATTTCAGGATTTATTTTAACAGCTGTTGACAAAAGTCTGAATCATTAGGATATAACTTTGATCACCATTTAAATTTTTATAATGGAGTAGACATTTCTTTACTCTTGAAACTTGAGTTGAAAGAAATCGTAGTGTTCCCACAAATAGCACAGCATTAAATGAATTGCAAGTTTTGAAGTTGATTTATTAAAAAGAAATTTAAACATTTTTCAAAAATTGGTAAATATATTTAGCAGTAATTAAAACCTTACAAATCAAAGTATGTTGAGTTTCAAATTGCATTTTGATTAGTAGTTTTTAGCCAGGGAAACTCTAACGAGTCTCCCTCCTTCTTTGGGGAGAAAGGAGGGAGTATGTCGGGTTTGCACCGACTAAAACCCCTGAGTGGATATCCTCTGGGTTTAGACAGAGAGCCCTCAACCCAATGGCTTTTCAAGCTCGAAAATCTCGTCCCCACGACTCAGTCTTCCACTAACCGAAGTCGCTTTCCTGCGGGTCGTGGGCAACCTGGTTGACCCTCCAAATCAGACCGGAATACGACCTCGTAGGGCACTTTATCCTCCCCCCCTTTTGCACAACCTTTTTGCTTCCTTTTTTTATCACCATCATCTTTATTTTGCTTCGCCAGGAGAAAATGCTCGTGCACACCCAAAGGCCCGTACTACCGGGTAGTGTCGGACTCTGGCCGACTACAAACTCCTTCCTACACTTCACATGCGAACCCTAACGTTAACTTGGGGTATGCAGACCGCAGGCTTCCAAGTTATCAGGATTTCCCGGGAAATCCGAGACGTAAGTAAAAAAAAAGAACACATCACATACACTTTGCACTTCACACATACTATTCACACTGCACTAATAAATGACACTTCACTTCACGAAAAGTACATCACTATACACTAAAACACTAATGGTACTTCACTTTAATTAGAGAATAACACTCCATTATAAACACTATCACTGTTGGCACTAAACTTTACACAAAAATAGGTCATCACTAATCACTTTTAGAAGGAAAAGTATTTGCAACATATCATAAAACTTAATATATCCTCCTTTTTCCCAAAGCCAACAAGCACTGATGCCACATCCAATATTTTAGTTTCATTTAAATTTGAAGGTCACCTGCTTTGATTTTCTTTTAGGCCTTCCCTTACATTTCACTTTTTCTTGAAATTTTAAAGAGAATTTTCACTCTCATCCAAAATCCTTTCTTTAGGTGACTCTGGCTTTTTGTTGATGTGGAGCTTTGAGGAAATTGTGGGTCCATTGCTACAGATTCTCCCTGCTTACGCTCTGCAAAATTTTTTAATTCCTCTAGATACCCCAAAAATTTCTTTGTACCATGGGCACTCATTAATTCATTTATTTCCTGAGTTACAGCTGACACTTTCTTGAATTTCTCTATATCTGTAAGCGTTTTTTCCTTCTCATCATTTTCCTTATGTTTAAAAATATTTACACTTTTGGGAGCAGTGTCTTCTGCACTCACTCCTTCTGTAAGTTCTAAAATATCTTCATTGTCCCCTGTAACTAAATATCTTTTGTGGAAACAATCCTCTAAACATAATTCAGGATTTAAAACTTCTCTCAAAAGGAGGATATGCTGGCAGGTGCTTCATAAGATTTCCAGAATCCACAGTTGCAGGAGTTGATATTTGTACCATATAAAGTGCAAGTTTCCAGAACTCCTTTTTCATTTTCTAGTTTAGCACATTTTAGGGTTTCTAATGATACAAGGGATTCATGTAATAACTTTAACCCTGTTTCATTTAGTCTCAACGATGCAGAGTCCAAAAAAGTTCTAATTTTTGGATTTGTATCTATTATTTTGAAAACTTTCTGGGTCATAAATGAAATGCTATTATTTAATCTTTTAGTGACAAAGTCAGTTAAACCAACAATAGACTCACATATACTTGGAGTGCCATTAAAATTTGTTTTAATATAATTTTTCAGAGTCCAGAAAGACCTTTCTATTCTGTTGGTTGTGGAGTCTCTCATCAGTGGCAGGTTTTTTTCTGTAGCAGTGAACCCACATTTCTTTGCATGAATCCCAGTTATTATTAAATTGATCCTTGAATGGCACATACTTATTTCCAGCCATGACTTCTACTTCATCAGCAATAATTATTAAATCCATCTTTCTTTCTTCGTACTCTTCTTCTGTTTGAGAGTATAGAACTTTCTTAAACATTTTAAATATATTTTCTTTGGTGGCACTATGGCAAGCAAAGGCTGAAGATAACAGCTTTTTTTATATATTTTAAGACATGAAATTTGCATAATAAAATTATGCTTAAAGGAAATACATCTCTTATTGCTGAAATCTCTGTGAAATCTTTATCAATTAAAAATACTAGAGGATCATTCACACAGATCTGTTTAAATTCCTCTACACATTCTTTAATAATTTCCAATGTTTCTTTTAAAATAAATGCTAAAGCTGCAAATTCTGATTTGCCAGTCACTGAAGAATAATAGCAAAAGCCCAGCAATTTGTAATTTTCTGCATCAAATCCAAATGATATGTCGATTTGTATCACAGGTGGTTGAGACTTTTTCAAACAATCAATCATTACATCAGTTGCAATAAACAGTGCTTTTACATTGTTTTCATCATTGTAACTAATTGTGCACCTTCCATTTTCTTCTGCAACTTTTATTAAAAAAATTTTTCAATTCTGACTCCTTTTCTTCAGAAGTGAGTGAAAATAATTTGTTTCCGAATGTTTTGGATGTCTTTCCTTGTTAAAAACTTATCATTTCTTTTCTTCAACACATCTGCAATTACACTGTCTTTTACCTTTGCCTCCACAAAGTCAGACATTAATTTAAAATCTTTCTGATCGAGCTTGCTTCTTCTCCTATACATATCATATTCCACCTTCCCAATTTTATGATTATGTTGCAATTCAACTTTTGTCACCTTCCAATGGTTTTCTTTGATCTTCCGAACATTTACTTGAGCCCTGCAGTTTTTAAATAAATAATGTTGATTCGGCCTCTGTCCTGAGCCTACTGACTTCCTCCTCCTTCCGTGGCAGCATTGGAATGTAACTTTCTGCTCTGAACTGTTCCGGATGGTGAACGGTTGGAAATGTACTCTGCAAAATTCCCTGAAGAAAGACAGAACATCTTCCTTGCAGGAAAACATTTGGCCGACGAAAAATATTTTTTCCCCCATGACTGCAAAAGCTTAAATGACTAAAAAAAAAGCTTAAAAATTATTCGCTTGATTGTTTGATACCTATGCGTGTACATACAAAGCCTTATATCAATAAATAAATATATAAATATATGCTACTTAAAGCGAGTTATTCACAAGCGAACTAACGAACCAAATGGTAATTTTAAATATGAAATGCAAATAAATACAATTCTACAAATTCTACAAATACTATTTAAAAAAATATTTAGAAGCAAATATTTGAAAAGCATGCGCCAATTTTAAAATTCTACAAATTCTGCAAATTCTACAAATACAACCCTACAAATAACAGAATATAATTCCCAAAACACTTTACTAAATCAACTACTGTTAAAATGAAATTAAATTATACTACTTAAGGTAGATGGCTTTTGATTTTTTTAATAATCTCAATTTGTTTGCACTGAAAATTCAAGAAACAAAAGAATGCCGCTAATATTTTGAAAGCGTGCGCCAATTTTGAAATAAGATCGACAAATGGCAACACCGCCTGTGATGTCAAGCGCTGTTGCTTTGGGTATATAAGTATAATACTTTCTGTTAGATTATGACCCGAATGTTTAGTCATAGAGTAAATGTACTTGTTGTTGTTATATCCGGTTTATGATGTTATGTAGCTTTGTTTGTTAGTCTCGAGAAGAGACAGTTTATTTCATTGAATATATATATGTTTTAACACGTTATCAGCACGATGAAGAAGGCCAAATAGTTCTGTCAAAAGAAAGTACATTTCAAGGACAAAATCAAGTGAATATTAGACTACTTGAAGGCAAGAAGGTTGGCATGGTTGGCGGCGTCAGATAACGGCTCTTTTCAAGTCATTAAAATTTATAAAGCTTTGGAAGAAAAACTTGAAGATGATGATCCGGTTAATGCAGATGCTTTATCACATTTAATATGCAGGATAGATTATAATTTATTATTGCAACTACCGGAACGGACAATGCGTTTGAGTTTTGGAATGCGTTGAAGTTGATGTTTGATGTGAAAATGACTCAAAATTATTGAAGTTATTTAAAGACTTTCTTAATGTCAAATTTGATAACTTGGAAAATCTTGAAGAGACACTAAACAGATTGAGTGAAATATTTTGAACTTAACTCCATTGACAAAGTAATTTCAGAGAAAACCTTCATATTACTGATATTTGCAATGTTAAGAAATAAGTTACATTATCCTCAAATTGCTGTAACTTCAAATATGAAGTTAACAATGGCAAATGTATTTCCCAGTTTAATATCTGAAGCAAAACATAAAAAATTTCAAGGAGAAAGAAGTGTGGATATTTCAGAAGATTCTGTTATGACAAATGCTGTTATCTGTTTTAAAATGTCAAGGGAAGGGTCATTATGCCAGATTTTGTAAAAAAAAGGTGAATAAGACAAACAGAGTACAGATGAATTGTTTAAATATAAATAAAGATCTTCCAGATATGAATATGATTTGGATTTTGGATGATGGAAGCAATGAACATGTTTGTGGAAATTTATCTTTGATGACAAAAGTAGAGGAATTAAAATCGAAATGAAAGTCAGAGATTCTACAGGAAAACTTTCAAAATTACACACCAATATGCAGTAATTAAAAACAAGAGATGGGAATTTTTAATCAGATGTTATTATTCACCTGATTTAAAAACTAATTGCTTATCAAGATCAAAGTTAAGAGAAAGAGGAGCACACATTACATATAATAATAAGTATGGAAATTGGAAAATAAAGATAAAAGGTGCTTATTTTTTCACAAAGCAGAGAAATGGTTTAAGTGTTATAGACTGTTATTTTCAGAATATAAGAAGTAATGAAAATTGTGGCATGAAAGACTGGGACATTGTGGAACTGAGAAACTGAAACATTTATTAAATCTTGATTGCAGTGACGAAGTCAATAAGTGTGAAGTGTGTCACCAAAATAAAATGAACGCTTACCATTCAAAATTGTCCACCATCTACTAATGAGATTTTAGGATGTATTTATAGTGATATTTGTGGACCTTTTGAACAAAGTGTGGGTGGTTTTCTATATTTGCATACATTCATTGAAAACCAGGTTATGCAATCAGAAGTTATGATGCACAGTCGTGACAGAAGTTCTATCATGTTTTAAAAATTTTGTACAGTGGGCAGAAAATCAAACTGGAAAAAGGGTAAAAAACTTTGTATCTGATAATGCCAAGGAATACAGATCAGAGGGTTTCTTAACATACTGTAAATTGAAAGGCATAAGTATTATAGATATTCCACCTTATACACCACAACTTAATGGGATAAGTGAACGTAAAAATCAGTCTCTATGTGTTATGGCTAGATGTATGTTAAATGAAAAACATCTACCTATTAGACTGTGGCCTTTTGCCATTGAATATGCTGCAAAATTCAGAATAGGCTGCCAAACAAAGGTATTAACAATAAAATACCCAGAGAGGAATTTTTTCAATGCAAACAAAATGTTAATCGCTTCAGGAAATTTGAAGTCTAGCATGGATGTTAAATGAGCATCCAGTGAATAAATTCTGTAAGAGATCAAAACCTACAATCTTGGTTGGTGTAGAAGACAAAGTATACAAACTATATGATCCTATAACAGATAGAATTTGTATAAGCAGAAATGTTAGGATTTTAGAAAATGAATCTTATGATTTTTCAAAACATCAAATCCAAGCTCAGCCAGCAAACCACATTTTTGAGGATATTATTAATCCATATACATAATGTAGTGGAATTAGAACATGATTATAGTCAACCTAATGATTTTCACTGCAATGCATCTCAAGTTCAAACTGATACTCCTCAGTCATATGAAGAAGCAATAACAAGTACTGATGCAGGAGATTGGCAGACAGCAATTATGGAAGAATTTCAAGCTTTTAAAGAATTATGAAGTATTCAAGAAGTTCCATTTACTGGGCAGAGGGCACTAGATACACGCTGGGTTTTGCAAATAAGAAGGATCCTCAGGAAACTTATATAAAAGAAAAGCAAGACTGGTGGTAAAAGGTTTCAAACAGAAATACGGTATAGATTATGATAAAGTATTTGCTCCTGTATGTGATCGTGCATCTCTAAGACTTTTCTCACTATTACAGCTAAGAATCAGTGGCCAGTTTGTCAACTGGATATTAAAACAGCTTTCTAAATTCAGAATTAAAAGAAGATATTTTTATAGTTCCACCAGCACCTTTTAAAAAAGATGGCATAGTTTGGAGATTAAAAAAATCTTTGTATGGTCTGAAGCAGGCATCAAAGTGCTGGCATGAAAATTATCTAGCTTAATACAATTTGGCTTACATAGATCTAAGATAGACTCTTGTTTTTTTTATTCAAGTCATATGTTCGTTTTAGTTTATGTTGATGATATATTGGTCGCGGGGGAGAATGAAGCATATATCGACCAATTTAAGAAGTATCTAGTTAGTTTTCTGGAAGTTAAAGATCTAGGAGAAGTAAACACCTTTTTAGGACTTAAGATAAAGAGAAAAGAGTGTTTTTGATAAGTCAGGAAAGCATTGAAGAGGTAGCGAATACTTTTAATTTGACAACACCTAAATTCTCAAGGTTCCTTTACCTTCAGGAACTGAAGGCCTAGAAAATGAACCAATAGATATGACCTTAGAAACCAAAATACGTTCCTTAATTGGAGTATTACTGTACATTGGAGATAACACAAGACCGGACATACTAGCATCAGTCAACACTTTGGCGAAATACCAGTGTAAACCATCACAGAGATTATATGTCTACGCGAAACAGATTTTACGATATTTAGTAAATACAAAGGGCAGACAGCTTGTTGTTGGGGTTCTCAATGACAATGTCTTGGAGGCTTTTCAGATGCTGATTTTGCTTCGGATGCAATGGATAAAATCAAGGACAGGGTACATTGTCAAAGTATTTGGATCACCAATAGCGTGGGTATCAAGAAAACAATCAACTGTTAGTCTTTCAACTGCCGAGTCAGAGTATGTAGCTTTGGCAGAAACTACATCAGAAGTGATTGGGATTAAACAGTTTCTGGAGAAATTGGTTTGAATATTAGCACTCAGTAACCATATTTGAAGACAACCAATCGACTATAAAAATGGCGGAAAATGAAACAACTAGAGCTAAGCACATAAATGTTAAATATCATTTTATTAGAGATTTGATAAACAAAGGAATTATTCAAGTAAAATATTTGTCGTCCAATGACAATCCAGCAGATGTGTTTACTAAAATTAATCCTACCAGGGATTTTGAGTTTTTATGCAAAATATTGGTTTATTAGTGTAATTTAGAATTGTTAATAACAATGTTAAAGTTTTGAGTTTCTTTGTATAAAGATATTTGTTTGTGTAATTTCGGGTCACGGGGGAGTGTTAGATTATGACCCGAATTGTTTAGTCATAAAGTAAATGTACTTGTTGTTGTTATATCCGGTTTATGATGTTATGTAGCTTTGTTTGTTAGTCTCGAGAAGAGACAGTTTATTTCATTGAATATATATATGTTTAACATCAAAAAGCGAGTTGCAGTAAAAATCACTTGACCCATTTTACACAAAAGTCTCCGCCATTATTTTTAGCCATTTCATTTATGTGACCGTTATAAAAAAGATCACGACTCGGATAATGATTCATTTTAATGTTTTATTATCATTAATTAATAAATTAGCGTGATGTTTAGTTAACTAATTAATATTTAATTATTATCAGTTCTTTAATAAAATATAAAATCTTTAAATCAGGTTAAAAATCTTTTTGTGGAGCTTTGTCATTATTCTTTTGTTTCGTTTTTGTTTTTCATTTTTCGGTTATTGTTTGTTATTTATATGTACCATGGATGAGTTAATAACTTATCTATGTTTTGTGGTTTAACTGCCTTTTGTTTAAGGATTGGTTTTGTTAATTAATTGATGGATTGGTGATTTCTTGTTTGAATAGAGGTTAGCTTCATTATTTTAATTATTATTATGTATTTTTGAGTTAAGTTAGAACTGCCAGGTGTGTTAAAGTTGATAGTGGCATGTATGTATGATGTGGGAAATCAAAATATTAAATACTTCACTAGTGCACATGGGAATTTGAAAACCTGGTCTACATGGAACCTGGTTCTTGATTTAGACTTTGGTAAGTGATACAAGCTAAAATTGCCTGATGTCAGGTTTGGGAGTTAGGTTACTTTTAACAGTATTGCATACTTTTATAGAGTATTCATTCCATAAATATCACACACTATCAGGAGTAATTATTTCATAAATACTGCACACTGCAACAGAGTAATCATTTCATATCAGTGCTGAATTGAAATCAAACACTTAAGCTGAACGAAGGTACACCTTTCAACACAGGTGACATAGGAAATTTTCTTGTTCAAGAATCATACTTGAGAGAAGGTAATAGCCAAGCAATACTAACATTAATTCTAGCAGTCTCAACCACTATCTAACCAAATCATCAACACACCAAAAACTCACTATACCTCACACTTGCATAAACCACTTCATTTCATAAATATCACACTTTAAAAGGTAATTATTTCATAAATACTGCACACTGCAATAGAGTACTCATTCCTTAAATCAATTCTTGGGACCAAACATCAAGCACTGAAGATGCAAGTACGAATGAGATTGAAGGAAATTTTTTTATTCAGTTGGGGGGAGTGATAGTCAAGAAGTTACATTGCTGACATTAATGCTAACTGTCTCAAAAATCTCATAACCCAATTGTCAGCACATCAAAACCTTAGTATACCAAAAGAAAGGAAGGAAAAAGTTTCACTCATTACTCTTCTTCTTCTTCTTCTCCTACCATTGCCCTCCTTCTGCTCGGAAAACTTGACGGGAAAAACTCCTTTCAAACACTTGTAAATAATGGCGGGTAATGCTTTTTTCTATCCTTCCTGATTAAGATTTTCGAATTAGACATTCAACGAAGGGAAAAAGGCGAAAATTCCGAGAGGAAAATAAAAAAATAAAAAAAAAGAGGAGGAAGAAGAAAAAAAGATTTTGGTTTTTTGTGAGTCAATTGAGACAATTGTATTTTTCAACCACCGCCATCTATGAATATTCATCACGTTTCTTTTTTTTATGAAGAAATCCCTGCTGATCATCTCTTTTTCTCTTTCTTTATTTTTATTTATAATTTTATTTTATTTTTTTCAATGAAAATCCATCTTTTTATACTCTCTCTCTCTCTTGCTTCTGCGAGTCGTCGGAATACGTGAACGTGACTGCCTGTAACGCCTTCTGTTCGACAGAATGGTGGCAGGTTTGATTATCGAAAAAGCTTCAGCAAGAGTTAGTTTCTGCTGCTGGTTGGGAAATATTATGATTTAAATATAAGTTGAATGAAAATTTATATTATTAACAAATCATTAATTAATAATTATTACTTATTGGTTGTGTTTTTGTATTCTTCTTCTCACAGCTTTCATCAGTTCTGCGGTATAAGACGGTGGTGACACCAAAGTAGTGTAACAATATATTACCACAGTTCGTCAAGTTCTTATATTATTATAAATTTATATATGTAATATGTAGAGCATTCTAATAATAATCATCATAACCTTTGTCTGACAACTTAAACATTAATAACAGTCTCAGACTAAATCAGTTTAGGAGAGTTCCCACAGAGTTGTATTGATTAAAATAAAACTGTGCAGTGTTCATAAAATTAATTTTCAAGTAGGTGTGCAATATTTATGAAATAGCCGCGACGCCAAGTCAAGGACTAACGAAAGATGCTTGCAGGCTTCAATGAGCTTAAAATGTCCTAACGATATGAACCTAACTACTCTGATTCCTTCAAAAATTTGAGTTAGACGGTGTAACAGCCAAAAAGGGAACATTGGTTATTCATCTCATGTTTTGAGGTCTGGTTGGACCAGTTATAGCTTACATTCAATTCAGTAACTACGGTTTTGGTAGAGGATGCCTAACCCAATCTAAGACGACCTAGATTCTTCAGGTACAATGGAGGAAGAGAAGGATAGGTGTATACTTTACTTTCTGTGGATAGTTTGTGTCTTTTACCACGAAGAATGTAGTCCCAAATTTCAACTCATGTCTTTATAAAGGTCATCCATTCGAGCTCCTTGCCCTTATCATCTTTAAGACAGTACGATCCCCCATTTTGGTTCTTATCTCTTGAGTCAATAAAACAGTTCAGCTAAAGAATTTAGAAGAGAGAATAAGATGGGAAAAAAGGAGAGCGACCTTTGTGTTAGGGAGGAGTTGATTATGTTCTTTCTATGAATTCCCTTCTACATCCGACCCCCGCTCCCATTCTCCTGCGGAAGGAGTGAAGAGTCCCGCAGCGGGAACTGATGTGGAAATGAACGCCTAATGCGAACGTCAGCGCAGCCGACCCCGCCATCTCCGTCGTCCCCAAATTGTCTTCTATTACCATTTCAACTTCTCGACACGCCGCCTCCTCTCTCTCTCTCTCAATTTAAATTATATTTCAATTTTGGATGGAAAAAGAAAAAAACAAATCAATTTTTATTATTTTTTTCCTTTTTTTCATCTTCTGTTGAAAATAGTCACCCCCTTCTCCTACAGCTTCTGCTTCTTCTTCCTCTCTCTCTTCCTTGGAAGAAGGTGAAATTCTAAAACTTTGACTAATGTATTCGTAGTAGTGCCAAACTGACTTTCTTTTGTTATTTCTTACAAGTACAATGTGGGTGAGGGAGCTGTGGTGTTATCTGGCTGTTGGAAGGGGTAGTAATTATGTCATAACAGTTTCCTGTTGTGTTTTCGAGGTCGTGATCTAATTATTGTTTTGCTGAAGTCAATTTTGATCATAAATGATGACTTTGAAGGTTTTACATTGTGAGTAAGAAAAATTGGGAGTGTAACAGTTTTCACCCAGGTGAGTGCTCTGACCTCTGACCATCCAGTGGAACCTGTTGGAGACTTATGCACTGACACAACTCCTCAATTTTCATAAAACAGTCATTCCAGTTTCAAAGAGGAAAGCACTGAATGGCTCAATAGGAAAGAACTCGGCAACAACAAAAATTCATTTCTCAAGGTTTCTCAAACAAATGAAAAAAATTTTCTTTCTCTTTTGAAAAATCCAAGATGGCGTCGTCTTTTCTTCACGAAAACAGGAGAATGTTGTTTAAAATGTATTTAATAATAACTGGCACGTCTTTTGCAATGTCTAACTAACTCCTTTCGATTTTTGCTTATGAAATACTTAATTTTTTTCCTCTTCCTTTCTCTTTTTTTGCCTCCATTTTTTTTTCTGTAAAAAGCTTCGCTCCAAATAGATGATTCCCGTCGAACATGCTTAGCTTATCTGGGAAACGGGTCAGATCTCAGTCGCGAGTTGGAAGGAAAAAAGATTTTTCATCTATTCAG
This sequence comes from Columbicola columbae, assembly GCA_016920875.1. NCBI lineage: Eukaryota > Metazoa > Arthropoda > Insecta > Psocodea > Philopteridae > Columbicola > Columbicola columbae. The sequence continues at coordinate 16,293,468 of JADMLL010000003.1, read as the reverse complement.
CTTCAAGGGAAAAACTTTCTCCAAAGTTTTTCTTTCTCTCTCTCCTCCTCCTTCTCCCCACCCCTCTTCCTCCTCCTTTCTTCTTCTTCTTCTTCTCTTCTTTGGAGGAGGAAAAGAAAGAAAGGAAATGAGCGGTATGAGAAGTTGAGGTAATTTTTTACCTTTTATGGTGAATATTTTTGTGAATGTGTTGGATTTAATTTTTCATGACTGTTTAAAAAGTCAAATTCAGAATTTTTCCCGATAAAAGTTGAGCTTTAGACTTTCCTTTCTTTTTGTGCTTTCGTAAACCTTTTTGTTTTGCTTTCTGAATTTTTAGTATTATTTGTTTAAAACCCTAGTTTCGTTTTTGTTTTGTTTAAACAATTGTAAAGAGATGAGGATTTTTGACATTATTTATTCTGGATTTTATTTTGGAAGTAAATAAAATGGCCAAAGCTCATTTGAATTGATTTGATTTTTATGACGGAGTCGGATGTTTTGGGGTTGAAAAGCTGGTTCTGAATGGGTTTGGTTGGACTGAGAGGATTTTTGGAAAAGTTGAAGAGGAAACTTGGTTTTGGGTTTTTGTTTGGTTTTGGTCAACTATACACTGACTCTTTGGGAGTCCTATTAGTAGAAACGAGATTATGTGAGTTGGTGTATGCTTTTAATTATGTTTTATTTCCTTTTTCAGTTTTGAGTATAACAGGATCTGGTAGAAGACTAGAACTTTCAATAATTACTTCATTAGTCAGGTGCTTTGACTATTCAACCACAGGCCTTTCACATATAATGATAAGCAGAAGGAGAACTTGCTCTGGAGTTAAGGTAGACGATGGCGTAGGGACCGATGTAAAAAATAGAGAATAAAATAGATACAGGGATGCTGGGAATGAAACTATAGTTTGGAGTTGATGGCGGACTTAATATCATATATTTACCTCAACACTACGCTTTGCAAATGACATATTGATAAGATAATCTGTGAATATCGGAACCCCGGTTCCTGGAAATCTCAAAAGCTTTCATTTTACTGTTTACACCGCCTCAATGAAATAAGACGTTAAACTAAACAAGCAAACCAAATTTTCAAGTCTGTAGAACCAAACCTACAGTAGCTTCCAAAAATTCTTTCAATCAAAACCTGATTTCTCAACCTCAAAATTTTTCACCCTTGCGTAGGGGCATCTTTTTTTGCTGTTGTTTACTTTTGCTTTTATTTACAGCTGAAAGTTTTGAAATATTTTGAGAAAAACGTTGGACGGATGTTGGCAAACTTGGGAAGATGAGTCTCACAGAAAATGTCCACGCAGAGCTTCATCAAGTTGTAACCAGTCTTGAGGATCTAATTTGGTAAAACCTCTTAATGTGACATTTCCCTGGATGTGCTGCAGGTAATGTAAATTATTTTTATACCATACAGATTTACTGTTTTCACCCTCAAATCCAACAGCAAACAAAATCTCCCCTCAAAGACATTTGACCACCTTTTTTACATCCTCACAACAACCACAAAAACTAAAATTCCAAAAACAAAAATCCTTTTCTCATCTCTAAATTCTTGCACCACCTTTTTACTAAGTTTTGGCTACCACTTCAACCCCTACTCCCCCAAAATTTTTGTTTGTTCAAAGGGAAACTCACTCACAAAACAATCAAAAATTTTCATCAACTCGAAAAGAAATAAAAACAAAAATTTTTACTCTCTTCTGCTTTTTAAACAGAAGAACGGGAACGTGGCAGGAGGGTAAAATTTAAAGAATGCACATTAGCATTGTTACGAAGAAGGTGAGGATGGGGTTGAAACATACACACACACACAGTCACAAAAGTGAAAGTAATAAAAATCTCAACAGATTTAAAGCATTTGTGTTGATATATGTACATGATTATTATTCAGAATGCAGATCAACTTTCACTTTGCTCGCGTTTCAAGAGGCTGGGAAGGGGTGAGAAGGGGTGAAAATCTCTCACCTAAATCTATCCACATTTTATCCCAACCTCCCTAATTCCTACAAGTTCTTTATTTTACAATTTAAGGAAGATGATACATTCCGTCGAGGGAAGGATTTTTCTTTTCTTTTCCTTTTTGTCCTGGTGTCTTCTCCCCAGGGTGGAAGGTAAGAATAATGTCGCAGTTGAAAGTTTTAAGGTTAGAAGGGGTTGAAGGTTCGTTTATTACAGATGGAATGTTAAAGTGAATTATGTGTGTGGATGTGAGGCCACTTTTTGCTTTTTTTGGAAAGGTAATAAAAATTTTGGGTTGGTTTTGTAAATTTTATTTGTGGATTGTTAGTATATATGGAGTCCTGGAGTGCTGATTACTGAAGGGGACGAATGGTTGTATGCTTTTGCCAAATCTGTCGACGACGTAAATCCTTTATTCTAACATTAATTGCTGGAAGGATTCCTCATGTTGTGGTCAGTCGTTAGGAGGATGTGGTAGTAGAGTTGATCCAAAGTAATGAGAAAGCTCAGAAACGGAAATCAAATACAACCTAAACTACAGCTACATATCCAGATACGTCTGTACAAGTACCTACAGAAAGATAGGAGGGACGCCATTATTACAATCACTCTAGTCGAGGGTTTGTTGTGTCTTCAAGTAGTCATGTAGAAGAAAATTCAGTTCTTTAGGGACGCTAAAGAAAATAGCAAAATAAAAAGAAACAGGAGACATCATCACGGAAATAGAAAAAATTAGTAAAAATTTTCTTTTCATAAGCTCTTCAACCCCCTTCTCTGAGTCGGCGTTTCTAATTTATTAACCCCCTTCATCCCCCAATCCATACTCACACACATTCCAGTTCTCGTTCTTGATTTGTCTCAACACGCGTGATGAGGTCGAAATCAACCGTTCGAACGTGAACGTCAACACGAAGGAAAATCTTTTTCTCTGAAAAAGAAAAATGTTTTCTTTCTTTCTTTTTTCTTCCTTCTCCCACGGATCGCATCAAGGGTGAAACAGGGAGGAGAAGGTAGAGAAGGAGATCCACCATTTTGAATGTTGATGACTCCTCGAAAACCTTGAATATGAAAATTTGTTGGAGTCAGTTGTCCTTATTTAACTTGCAGATGATTATGTAACTCGCATCACATTCGCCCATCCCTCACTACCCCGCTCCTCAAATCATTCTTCTTTCAAAACTTTTTAAATATTTATTTAACACACACAGAAGAGCTTTCCTTTTTATCCTTGAGCACCTTTCAGAGCTTTCTATTTTACGAGAATTTTTGAATTTTATTCAGGTGGGAAAATTGTCTTCTTTTGGTTTTGGTTTTGTTGATGAATCGGACGGTTAGCTTTCGAAAATTATTTTGGGAGGACTTTGTTGGTGATATTACACAGATTTTTGTAGTCAGCCTGAGGGTTTTGAAAAATTGAATTGGAAGTTTGAAGGGGTCCTGTTAGGTTTGTTTCGTTTTTGAGTTAAAATGAAATACTCAATTTAAAACAAGCAGTCTAGGTTTTCTTAAGTCAGTATATAACAGTTAGGTCAAACAATGTGGCTAACACCTAAAATTGTGTCTTCTAGCTCTTCCTATAGACTTCTTCATCGCGGTTCATAATCCTATCACACACTTTTACATAGTCTAGCAGCTAGACACTAGTTGTAGTTCTTTTTCAGGTTGTCATTTATCAGCGACTACTACCCAATTAGTTTTTATTCGAGGTTGCTAAGATTTCGATGTTTTTCAAAATACTAAGCCCTACCATAAGCACTTAAACGCTATTATTTTTGAGGTCACTCTTTCACCAGTTTCACATCTCAAAATCTTCAAGATTCCAGTCTACGAACAATCATCACCACTACCATGAAACCCTTAGGGCAACTTAGTAGGTTTCTGTAAACCTTTCCCTCGCTCTCCGATTTTCCCCAGTTTAATATTTGATAAGAACAATATCAGCGGTCGCTTTCCTGCCTTTTTGTTCTTCACCTTAATTTTTAATAAACTTATGTCGGCTTTTTCCTGACTTCCGGGAGTGTTTCTCTTCAATATTTTAATCCTTC